>JASPKZ010007607.1:0-237295 GCA_030220185.1 Diploptera punctata
GGTTTTAAGTTTCGCAAATTTTAAATACGGCCAGCATTGATGGATTTTTCAGGGGCGGTATATCGGCCCTCGCCGCGTTGTTCGAAGTGGGTAGGTTCCTTGCCTCTAGTCCCGAAGGTCGCGGATTTTACAATCCTGGACAGAGTCGATGTGTTTTGACTTTTTAGGACTGAAAAATCCAGTAAAGTAAGTAACAAGTCCTCGGGAGGGAATAGGAATTTTAAGCCCGTGGATCCCGAGTCTGGATATTTTCAGACTAGTAAAAGACACCTTAAATTAAACCTGAAGAAAGAGGCCCCCAAACATAATTTACCGCGCATCAATCCACGTAATACGTCAGTTGTCTACAAGATGACTCATTGGATTATTTATGATATATGTAGGGAAATAAGCGTAACTAGATTAGTCTGGTTAAGAAACTTCCCACTAGGGAGCACACATGTCCCCGCAGGGACGAACACAGATCAATCATCATTAATCAAAAGTCTTGTGAAAGGGTTCATTCGGAAGGAAAATAAAGCCGTGGGAACGTTGTCGCAGATTTACGACATGTAAAAAGTACTTCAGTTCCTTATTAACCAACGGCATCTGAGCAAAAAAATTGTCGGCTATTTCACGGCCCCAGACTTTGCCGAAACTAACGACCTTAATTAATCTGAGGCCGTTGTCGTTAAATAAAATAAGTGTCATCCCCCCTCTTGCTCTTTCTTTCTTACTCTGTTCCCAGCTTGACTAGAGGTACCATGCTCGCCTCTGGTTCCAAGTTTCACGGATTCAAACCCGACTTGAGTTTAATTAAATTTGTTGGGTATTTAAAAATGTATTTACGAGTACAGTATGATTTACTTCGGATGGCGAAGGAAACAAGCCGTGGTTCCCAAGTCTTAGATTTACGGTACGTAAAAAAGAACCTAATGCTTGAAAAAAAAAGGGCTCCCTATGACAAAATTGTTCGTACGTTTCACCGCTATGATTTTTTACGATACTAATGGGACCATAGCTGTGGAAGCATAGTTCGGTAAATAAAAAATATATTCTCTTCTCTCTTCTCTCTCTCTCTCTCTCCTCTCTCTCTCTCTCTCTCTCTCTCTTCTCTCTCTTACTCAATATATAAAGGACAGGTTACGTCGGGTTGGCCATAATTATCACGATGTGTAGAGGAAGAGCCCTGTTTTAAAAGACACACACTACTTAAACCTGACGGGAGAGTACAAGGCTGGGCTGACCACACTGAGATTATTTCGATGAAATTAAAATAGGACCTATAAGAATCCTCGGTGTTAGAAGATGGAGAAGAAGGAAGGTGTTTGGACAGGAAGGATGGTTATAGAAATATCTTGTCAACGGTCAGGGACTCAAAATGATCTTTGCGTTGTTAACGATTGTTATACAGTAAAAACTTGCTCAAAGCGGAATCGCATGGGGACCATTTTTTCCCCCCACATTGGACAAAGTTCCGCATTATAAAAAAAACTAAAACTTATTCCTAATCTTAGATTATAGAGGTTACCTTATATGTCTTTTGAATGTTTTGTACATTGGATTTAATTGTAGTTCCGCTGCGTTGATTGAAAAGTGGAGTATAGTAAAAAATGAGCCACTTCGACGGTAAAGCGCGAAAAAAAACGTCCCATTTCGTCAGCGTTAAAAATTGCTCTTAGGCGCGGCGTACCCTAACATTTCAAGTATGCAGATTTCGGTTTTCGCTCACGAACTCTATTTTCATCCACATTCTTTGATTCCCCGCAAAAATATTTCATTTCCACACTACATTGTTGTCGTCTTTTAAAACTGTCCAGCCAACCTGAAGAAGATCCTAGAAATCGTTATTCCCTTTAGAGATTTAACAAGGAGCTAGAGCTTGATTTTGGAGCATCGGTCCGGAACTGGTTGGAAGATTTATCTTCAATCACTTTCACTTTTTCGTTTAATGAGAATGATACATACGTTTCAGCCATCCTTATTCCGTAAAATTCAGAACACTACCTGTGAAAGATCGGTCTCAGAACTTACCTAATTTAAGATTTTACAGCGCAATTGTTATTTGCAAGACAGGCATCTGTGGTGTACGCATAACGGTGTGGAAGAGCAATGAGGCCGAATCTATACACTTTAAAGATCCTCATTCGCGGGGAAAATGTTCCGCAAATATGCCGCGAATATGGAATGGTAATTTGTATGGGTATATAGGGGATACGTTTCAAGGTTACAGAATGAAATAAAAATCATCAAAATAAAATTAATTAATGAGACATTTTGAACAATTTCTATTAATTATTAGTATCAGGTTTAGGCAAGGACTTACGGAACTTAGTATTTTTTTTTTCTGTTTTGCCGCTTTTAAAAGGTCTTTCAATTAAGATTGATATTCAGCTGTGAATTCTGCGATATAATTCCTTGTTTTGTCTTCGGATTTCTTGATTCACTAACATTGAAACAGCATGATATATAGATGCAAACGACTCGCCAACGCGTATAAACGGTCAAGCATTTTTATTTTTACTACTTTTTCACTAATGTTTTCTCTTCGGTACAAATTATTTTTCTTACCTTTTACTCGACATTATAAACTGGGAACAAAGCACGAGAGACACGTGTTATTCATAAGTAATGCCACGAGTGATTTCCAAATTATCGATAAATTCACAACTCATGAAGTGAGGAGTGAATTTTTCTACAGAATTTAAAAATCAAGAGTAGCATTTGTTAGGACTATTTAACGAATAAAATTGAGCTGTTTTCTCACAAATCATTGTTTAACTATAGTTATTTAAAAAAATTTAATGTAAGCGGCGATGTTTGAAAACAAATCACAAATGTGAGGTTATGCTCATTCACTGCTGCTTGATCATATTATTTATTGCCAAATAAGATCGCGATATTGTAAGAGTGCACCCAAGTGGAGAAATAATGAAACACATCAAACTATATATCATAATCAACATTACGGGTTATTCATTTATTTTTTAGTAAACAACTCAGTAAAATCAATGAATCTTTTCATTATTTGCTATATTCAATGTATTTGTTGGAGAAAAATAATGCTTTGACCTGTTCAGAACATTAAAAAGGAGGAGCTTTCTTTATCACAAAAGCAGGAGCTGATAAAGAGAAATCGATAAAGAGCGAGGTGAAACGCGATTGTCATTGGTTGTAAAACAACATTCATTGAAACGTGATTGGTCATTGACTAACATTTGTGGCATGACTTAAATAGTCAAAGTACATATCGGCATATGAAATACAACAGCTTTTAACAATGAACTTTAGGGTCAGTGACAATTAGGTTTGTTTTGATATTTATTTGTCCATTTGGTTTGAATCACTATTCGTGGGACCTGTCTTCAGTAGAAAGAAAAAAAAATTGCTGATGGTTAATAAATATTTCCGCTTTATAATTTTTTTCGTGAATTGTGTAGAAATATCCTTCCGTTTCCGCGTTGGACAGATTCCGTTTTATGCAAAATAAGTACACGTAAGTTTACTATTATTTTGCCGGGACCAATAAATTTGTTCACATTGGACAGTTTTCCGCATTATTCACGTACCGGATTAAACAAGTTTTACTGTATTATTATTATTATTATTATTATTATTATTATTATTATTATTATTATTATTCAATACTAATAAAATTCATATCAAATTCCGTTGAGGTGAATAGTCATAAGATAAAAGTTAAAAATTAAAATATAATTGTTGGTAGGTGCAGTCGTCCTCAATTTTTTTAATGGTGTATACACCACGATGGCACCGCCAACAGGAACATTTTAATTTTTTACACCATTTTAACAAAGTTGAGGACGATGGCACCTGCCAACAGGTACATTTTAATTTTTAACTTTTATATTATTATTATTATTATTATTATTATTACTATTATTATTATTATTTATTATTATTTATTATTATTATTATTATTATTATTATTATTATTATTATTATTATTATTATTATTTGCATCATCAACAACAAAATTCTGAAAAGGAAGTAAAGATGGCTGTAATGTTGGAGATCGACAGAGTACAACACAGCAGTGGTTTAGGCAACTCAGTACGTTTTAAAGACTTTTACATCTCATAATAATTTTAAAAAAATCATATAACAAACTAGCTCTATCGAACCCGCAGGTTCGCGTGGATATAAGCTCTCCATACATCCTAACCTGAGGTATTGTTTTCTAATCATCCTCTGTATAATCTACTTCCCTCAAATCTTGTTTAATGTTATTCTAACTGGGTGTTACCCGCTGGTTTCCTACAAGAAGTTTACATTCCCCTCTTTCATCCCCCATTCGTCCTGCCCATAGCAGTCTACGAGACTTAACGGTTCTTACTACATCTGATTTCCTATAAAGGTCATGTAGTTCACTGTTACATAGTCTTCTCCATACGTCTGTCTGTTCATATCTCTTTGGTCCAAAAATTTTCCTAAGAACTGTATTCTCAAAAACTTGCAGTCCCCTTTCCTCCCTTAAGGTAGTGATGGGTGAAATTTCTATTTTCTACATTTTTTAAGCTAGAGACTTGATTGTTTGTACAAATATTCGCTGCATGATACATAATGACGTGTTTAAGTTTCATTCTTGTGAGACATTTATTTTACGAGTTATTAAATATTATATTTTTTTAAAATTACATATATTATAATTAAATGGGTTCCACAATTTTTTTAGTCATATGTCTGATCTTTTTTTTTACAAGACCCCTAAAATACATAGAAAAACATCATGCATTATAATTCTTATAATGTGAATACAAAGGGAGAAAAAAATAATGTTATACCTCATGCGTGGAATTACAAAAAAATAATAATAATTGCATATATTTCATTTTTTTATTTCTTAAAATACTAATTCAATCATGCAACCCATGCACTACTTTGTTACCCATTGTTTTTAGGACATGCAGTAAAAATTTGAAACTTCTAGGACAAAATTTCTGAATTCCATTCAATTTTGAATGTACGAAAGTGCAGAGAAAATAAAAGTGTGGAAAAACAAGTTTGAAGATTTGCATGCAGGTAGTATTTAACTGGCGCAGCGTTTTAACTCTGACGTAATTTAGGGCACTTAGAAGCGCCATAGGTCTCTGAAACTTTGCCAACATATACATTAGAGTATAGGCTATATTTTAGTACAAAAAACAAAAAATGCCAATTTTGATCTCAAATGGTAAATTTTTCACCCATCACCCCCTTCAGATAAGAGGCCATGATTCGCACCCATATAATATAACTGGAAGAATAACAGTTTTATTTATTTTCAGTATAAAGTATTTTGAAAGGAGTTGGGACGACAAGACTCCCTGTAATGCTTAATGACGCATTTCCAGAATTGAGCTTATGTTTTTTTTTTTTGTTCTGCATTTCATTCCAATTTGTAATTATTGTTCCTAGGTATTTGAATTCGGCCACTTCTTTAAGATTTCCCTCATTTGTCATTAACTGCCCATTAAAAAAACAAATAATACATAAAATAACAATTGTAAAAATGGTTTAAAAATTATTTGCAATTTTTTGTTCATTGAGTTTCTAGGTTTTATTTATCTAATAAAAAGGTCAACAATATTTAAAAAGAAAAGAAAAATGTTTACTTTCAGCTTATGTACAGTAGATGTTTCACGTTTGTAATAAATAAAGAATTAGGTGAAGAAAAGTGAAACAAAAGTCCACAAGGAGTCAAGATGCTCTTGAACATAGGCACATGCCAACGCTATAACAGTACCCACAGTATGGAGCCCCGTAAAAACCTTAGATCAAGATTCAAATTTCTCTTTCATCATCATAACCTTGGAAATGTTGTGCAGGAAGTATGTAGCTGTTGATGGACACATCAATCATTCACGCTTCGGTTAATTATGTTACAATTAAAATTATCAAATTTGTAAAGTTAAACAACAACAAAAAAATCGATGAAGATGTTCTTCGTTCAATGTAAAATAATAAAGTGGTGGGTTTCCATCCTGGAAGGACGGGACACTTATTTTTATGGCGGCGCCAGGGTGCTTTTTTTGTTGGTATAGCGGTGCCAGGGTCAGAGAGCGCCAGAGTAATATTTTACATAACAATTGTGAATACATTGAGCAACAAAAAAGAAACTTTTTTGTCTCAGAAAGAAAAATGTGTGATTCTGATAGTGTTTTTTCTCTCCTGAATTCAAATATGATATCGGTTTTTCTCCATCACGCAAGCTTTCTGAGAGACACGTTTTTATAATGTCAAATACTTTTACATTTTCTACATTCGTAACTACGCAATATTCGAACATTTGGACTCACCTAGAAAGTAAGGAATGACGATTTTCTGCTATATTTCGCCTGTGGACCATCCCTCCTGATGGTCCAACAATAATCGGCCAGCATATTAGGATTCCATTTTCCTTGATACCTCTTTTCCATAGCTGAAATCTCCTGATGAAAGTGTTCCCCGTTTCATTTTACAATGGACAAATGGACGAAAAAACGTTTGTTAAAGAATAATTATTTAAATCCATTAATTGTAATTGAAATAAAAAAAACTGTGGGTGATGGAGAAATTCCGAATACATATTTGAGAACACGATAAAAAAACTGCATTAAGTACAACTATTGGTACTCATGAGACAAGAAGCATGTTGCCCAGTGTTATTGAATGGGAACATGTCAATTAAATAATAAAGAAGTCTTACAACTCAATGGTATTATTAAGTTGTTAGTTTATGTTGATGATGTAGTATTATTGGGCGATAGCGACGAGATACTAAAGGCCAACACACACACACACACACTACTGAGTAACACTTTTGAAATTCATATTAAGCACCGTTGAGATTATGTAATAAGATGTTAATTATATAATTTTTTACTGGTAAATCAGTCGTCCTCAAGTTGTTAAACTTCTTCAACTTATTCTAATATGGAGGCCTTTCGAAAACAATGTTTCATCTTCTGCATTTTAACTGGAACTGATGGCTGATGGTGTTGTATAGGTTGTATAATGGATTTATGCCTGCTGTTATGTTCTCGATGAGCCGTCTTCATTCCTTAATTCTTTCAGAATCTCTATGTCTTCAAGGATGCTGATCCTGTTCTTGTTATACTCTTTGTGTAGTATTGACAAGTTATCGATTTTTTCAAATCGATGACTTGTTTCGAGTATATGTGTGGCAAAACTTGATTTATTTTCATTCTTAATAAAATTTTTGAAATGTTCCGAATATCGTGTATTAAAGTTTCTTATTGTTTTGCCTATGTAGAATTTATCGTAAGTAATGCCACGAGTGATTTCCAAATTATCGATAAATTCACAACTCATGAAGTGAGGAGTGAATTTTTCTACAGAATTTGGAAATCAAGAGTAGCATTTGTTAGGACTATTTAACGAATAAAATTAAGCTGTTTTCTCACAAATCATTGTTTAACTACAGTTATTTTACAATATTTATATATTTAATGTAAACGGCGATGTTTGAAAACAAATCAGAAATGTGAGGTTATGTTCATTCACTGCTGCTTGAACATATTATTTATTGCTAAATAAGATCGCAATATTGTAAGAGTGCACCCAAGTGGAGAAATAATGAAACACATCAAACTATGTATCATAATCAACATTACGGGTTATTCATTTATTTTTTAGTAAACAACTCAGTAAAATCAAGGAATATTTTCATTATTTGCTATATTCAATGTATTTTTTGGAGAAAAATAATGCTTTGACCTGTTCAGAACATTAAATTTCTTTATCACAAAAGCAGGAGCTGATAAAGAGAAATCGATAAAGAGCGAGGTGAAACACAACTGTCATTGGTTGTAAAACAAAATTCATTGAAACGTGATTGGTCATTGACTAGCATTTGTGGCATAAGTTAAATAGTCACGAGTGATTTCCAAATTATCGATAAATTGAAGACTCACGAAGATAGGAGTGAATTTATTTAGACTATTTAACTCATGCCCCAAATGGGAGTCAATGACCAATCACGTTTCAATGATTTCTGTTTTACAAACAATCAGAGTCGTGTTTCACGAAATATTTATCAGTGTTATATTTACCATATCAAAGAAAGCTCCTCCTTTTTAATATTCTGAACAGGTTTGACCGTTATTTTGCAGTGACTGAGCCTATAAGAAATACGGCTACCAGATTGTATATATATAGTGCATACATGTCAACATTTGTAGCAATTTATTATACCACCAAAAAAAGAAACTACTGTTTGCACTTTCTTAAATGTATTTTTACCCAGGTAATAATCCAGAAAAATATAATTGTCATATTTATATCATACGACATCAGAAATGAATTAATATACAGTTTGATGTGTTCCATTTTTTATCCACTAGAGAGCATTCTTACAATATTGCGTTCCTTTGGCAATAAATAGTATGATCTGGTTGCAGTGATAAACAAAAGAAGCAGATGAAGCGTACCTATTGTTTCTCATTTGTGTTCAAACATCGCCGTTTACATTAAATATATAAATATTTTAAAATAACTATAGTTAAATAATGATTTGTGAGTAAACAGCTTAATTTTATTCGTTAAATAGTCCTAACAAATGCCACTCTTGATTTCCAAATTCTCTAGATAAATTCACTCCTCTTTTCGTGAGTCGTGAATTTATCGATAATTTGGAAATCATTCGTGGCATTACTTATGATAATTTGGAAATCAAGAGTAGCATTTGTTAGGACTATTTAACGAAAAAAATTAAGCTGTATACTCACAAATCATTATTTAACTATAGATATTTTAAAATATTTATATATTTAATGTAAACGGCGATGTTTGAAAACAAATGAGAAACGATTGGTAAACTTCATTTGCTTCTTTTGTTCGATCACTGCAACCAGATCATAATATTATTTATTGCCAAAAGATCGTAATGTTGTAAGAATGCACCCTAGTGGAGAAATTTATAACCAACGGTACAGGTATTAATTAATTTCTGATGTCCTATGATGTAAATATGTCAATTATATTTTTCTGCGTCATTTCCTGGAAAATAATTCGTTTAAGAAAGTGCAAACAGTGGTTTCTTTTTTTTTGTGGTATAATCAATTGTTACAAATGTTTGTATATTATCTCTCGTATGCGCTACGTGTTGACATTCATGCACTATATATACAATCTGGTAGCCATATTTCTTCATGGGTCAGCTACTGCAAAATAATGCTGTGTGTCTTGTCTTAAATGTTCGTGTTGTCATTGAGGTGGCCTTTTCATTATATATGTGTGATCCAGAATTACAAATCCTCTCCTAAGAGGTCGTGTCCTATAAAGCCCGGGTAACGTGGGCCATGTGTAGTAGTAGTAGTAGTAGTAATAATAATAATAATAATAATAATAATAATAATAATAATAATAATAATAATAATAATAATAATGTTCCATTTATTCTGGCAGAGTTAAGGCCATAAGACCTTCTCTTCCAACTCAACCAGCACAAACACAAATAAATATTTGACAAATATAGATATACACTATACTAATTATAAACAGTTAAAGATACATTAAATGTAGCAATGTAAATTGCATGTATACAAACAACATTTTATACGATAATAACAATAATAATACTTACGATAATAATAATAATAATAATAATAATAATAATAATAATAATAATAATATTAATACACTGGTGTCCAAAAGTTAAGGATAATTAGTTCATTTGCCGACTTATTATAAAGCATTTGTCAGAATAATACAAAATTTGGTAAGGTATGTCACAGATAATTAGAAACATGGCACGAAAGAAACAATGGCATGAATACGTCATTCACTTGTCATTTTCACAACAAACGAAAACTGCATTTCAGAATTCGAACATAAAAGTTGAACAACAATGGTTCAAATGATTAGTATGGGGTGTGATTACCCCTGACAGCTACACAAGACTCACATCGACGTGGCATGCTAGTGATGAGGTTGTTCAGGAGTTCGATGCTCAGCAAATTCCACTCCTCATGAAGAGCAATGTGAAGGTCTTGAAGTGTCCTCGGAGGAGGCTGACGAGATGCAATTGTCTCCCTAAGGCATCCCATGCATGCTCTATAGGATTCATATCCGGAGACCTCGCTGGCCACTCCATACGCTGGATATCTTCCTCCTGAAGAAACTCATCCACCAGTTGTGACCTGTGAGGTCGGGCATTGTCATCCATGAATATGAATTCTGGACCCACAGCTCCCCTGAAAAGTCTTACATGAGGTTCCAGGATCTCTTCTCTATACCGCTGAGCATTAACAGTGCCACCTGCGAAGATGTGAAGCTCTGTGCGTGCATTCATCATTATACCTCCCCATACCAGGAGACCACCGCCACCAAATGGATGTCTTTCCATGATGTTCATGGGGTTGTAACGAGTTCCTTGCTGCCTCCAGATAGTCACGCGATGCGAATCATAGTTCAAGCTGAATCTGGACTCGTCTGTAAATAGCACGCTGCTCCACTGATTTAGAGTCCAGTCGCGATGTTCCTGACTCCACCGTAAACGTGCTCTCTTGTTATCAAGGGTGAGTGGGACGCACACTACAGGCCGCCTAGCATACAGACCAGCAGCTCTGAGTCTTCTATAGGACAGTTTGTCTGGATACTCTGATACCTGAGGCGGCCGCAAGTTCTGAACTCAGTTGTCTGGCAGACATTGTTCGGTTTCTTCTTGCAGTTAACGCAAGATATCGATCCTGCTGAGGATTTGTAACTCTTGGAAGACCTCCCACTGGTCTTCGCCTAACGTCTCCGGTCTCTTGGAACCGTCGCCATAACCTAGATATAACATTTTGTGGCACATTAAGTGCTATGGAGACCTCAGTTTGTGTCTGTCCTGTTTCTAGCCGCCCAATAATTCTACCCCGAAGCAGAGGGTCCAGATGTTGTCTTTGTGCCATTTTACTGCAATCTGTTCTTACACTACATCTGATTATATCATAACTCTCTTTAAAAATGAAGATTTATGGAACAGGGCTTAACTGCAACAATGCAATTTTCATTTATAATTGCTATTAATTTTTCATTGTTGAAGAGAGATTATAATTTAGTATGTAAACTAAACTAAATGTACTGAGAAACGTTTTGATAAATAATTTTTTACTCCTTGCTCCTCTTTAAGCATTTTGATTTTCCGTTTTACAAATTATCCTAAACTTTTGGACACCAGTGTAAGAATAGTAATAATAATATTATTGTATTATTATCATCGTTATTACCGTATATTATTATATAATAATATAATTATTATTATTTTATTATTATTATTGTTTATTATTATTATTATTATTATTATTATTATTATTATTATTATTATTATTATTATTATTATTATTATTATTATTATTATAGTATAAATATGATGACTTATACGAAAAACACCAATTAATATATATACCTTACACTGGGTAATGATGAGGTCGAGGTTAGAGCAAATATAAATTTAGATTTCTTTTAAAAAATGCCAATGTCCGGCAGACCCTTATTTCTTGTGGTAGGGAATTCCAGTTGCGAGAAGTGAAGATGGTATATGACATGGAGTGATGTGATGTCCTATGTTGCGGTATATTAAGCAAGAGACTATGTTGTGATCTTGTGTTTAAGTTATGGTTTGAGGATAGATACTGGAAACGAGATGATAAATAATTGGGAATTGAGGTATGTAGGATCTTAAATAAGAGAATTAGACAGTGCGATTTTCTTCTCTTTTTTAGATGTAGCCATGACAATTCGTGGAATAATGGAGAAATGTGATCGTATTTTCGAACATTAAATATGAATCTGATACACATATTATGGACACGTTGCAGTTTGTCCTACAATCCGTCAAAGTATCTAAAAACGTATGGGAATAGCCCTAAAAATTTATTAGATATAATAATTGAATATAATGAGATAAAGATAATTGGAGAGTTTAAACTATAGTTAAGAAAGATCTGTAACATGAAATTTGAACAACTACTAAATTAGACAAAAAAAACAGCAGGAATGAAGTTTTTACGATTCTCCATGTCCTGCCCATCACAGTCTACAAGACTTTACTTTCTCATTACATCTGATTTCCCATAAAGATCATGTAGTCCATTGTTATATAGCCTTAACTAACTCGCTATACAAAACTATAATAATGCTTTAAGAATTATCAACCAAGTTTTTAAACCATCAAAAGTGCAGAGACACACAAGAATGAAAATCTATAAAATTCTCGCTAGACCCATAATCTGTTATGGCAGTGAAGCTTGGACCATCAGAACTCAGGATGACCGTCATATTTCAGCCACGGAGATGAAATTTCTGCGACGAACTGCAGGTTATAACCTTCTAGACCACCAAAGAAATTCAACAATAGCGAGAGAGTTAAACATCGTACCTATATCTGAATACCTCCAAGAATATAGAAACATTTGGCTAGCCCATATTCAGCGCATGGATCGTCACAGAATACCAAAACAAATTCTTCACTACATTCCTCGAGGCATAAAATCTGTGGGTCGACCTTTTCGGAGATGGCGGGAGACCGTAACGGGCCACTGGACCTAATACTTGAAAGGACGATGATGATGAAGATGATGACTAACTCGCTGGCGCTATCGAACCCGTAGGTTCATGGCCGCGCGGACAGAAGCTCTCCATACATCCCTATCCTGAGTTAATGTATTCCAATCATCCCCTATATAACCTACTTTCCTCAAATCATGGTTAATTTTATTCTTCCATATCATTCTTGGTCTACCAACTGGGCGTCTTCCCTCTGTTTTCCTACAAGAAGCTTCCATGCACCTCTTTCATTCTCCAACCAGATAAAATTAATTTATTAACATATTGAATCAAAATTTTTGGCACCTTACCTGAGACATGTTTTCCAGGCATGTCTACCATTTTCACTTAGCTTATATTTTGCTCTCTCAACTGTGGCATGTTTCAGCAGACATCTCCATCATTTTCAGTCTAAAGCTAGTCAATTTCTTGATGAAAATGGTGGAGATGTCCATCAAAACACGTCCCAGGTGATAGAACAAAATATGAGTTGAGATGTGAAAAACGCCAATTCAATCTCTTGAAAAAAATTACCGCATAATGTCCATGTTCTATCAGTTTTAAAAATGAAATTTAATTAATTTGGTTTTAATTTATTTATAAACTCAATCCCCAGAACAACACTACACTAGATTAATTCATTCACAAATACTATATTTTTCTTTATTAGAATTTCCTCTTTTTTATAGGAAACTAGCTAATACCCGGCGTGCGCTGCTAGTCCTAAATAAATGTTAATGTGTTTTTAGCACCAGTCGTGCGCTGTTATACTTGCCCGGGAATCTGCTTATCCCGATCTTCTTGTCATCAATGAAAGTCAAAAATGGTTATTGTGAGTTATCCATAGAAGATAAACATATGCTGTCGCGGACTTTTTTGTAGAGTTTTTTGAGATGTTTAGTTCTGTGTACATTAATTTGGTGTATTTGTTATGGTTTAGGCAGCGTAAGCCATTTAAACGTCAAAATAGTGATTTTATTTCACGTTTTTCACAACAAAGGGTGATTTTTAGGGGTGAAGGAGTTAAATATCACAACTATCTTATAGCCTATGTTCATCCCGGGAATCGAATCCGGGCCCGCTGCGTGACAAGGCAGCACGCTACCTCCAGACCAGAGCGGTGGACCTTAACTGCAAGGCTCTAAAATCCAGCAGCGTCAAATATCTCATTTTAAACTTTAGGAAAGTAACATAACTCCCGGATTAGTAGATTGGTTAACCTTCATTAGCTGCCGTCCTCGCTTCGTCCCTCTTCACTCCACTTAGCTCTTACTCAAGCAAAGAGACCATCTGATCCGTACTGTGGGTTGCCTTTGCTGGATTCTGGCTTCGATTTCTGTGCCTTGCAGTTAAAAAAGGAAGTTAAATTTTTGGACACGCCTTGGTGCATCACAACGCTTCTCTGAGAGAAATTTCAAGATGGGTTTCGGCATGCAGTTTTTGACAGTTCTCTTGTATTTAATAATGCTTGATGCCATTTTAAATGTTCTTGCAGAACAAGGCAAAATGTTTTGTTATGGTGCCCCTTGCACCGACCATCAGACCGATGACTCAATTTATAAGAGTTCTTGAAATAAGGAATATACTGCAGACACTGATTCTCCGGCCTTGACGTTTTCAAGACAGTGTTGCCGATATGGATATTCAGTGGGAGTGGTCGCTTTATGTATGCGGTTAGCAGACATACAGCTCACAACATCTCAGCAATTTTAAACCTTACTAGCGCGCTTAGCTGCATCAAGAGCAGTGATTGGTTGTGGCAGATATCTACTCCCACTACAACCATATCCTTATTGGCAGTAGAGGACGAATTCTCCCTTTACCCTCGTATAATCTAAACTTCAGAGCCTGAGTCATGGCAGCTCGGGTATAGTTAGCTCATAGATACAGAAATTGGGATTTATTTATTTTTTGGACAATATGTCAACAGTGTACCATCCTTAACGTTCCACGTGGCATATTCACTTATATGTTTATTTATCAAACGACAGGAACTGGCAATAATGTTATTTCCCCTCTGACCTCCCATACAAACTGACAAAATCATGTATTGTTTGGACTTCTCGGCTCAGCTGGGCAGTGGAGCAGATGTTTAGTTTCCTGATGGGGATCAGCACAAAGTGGGTAGCTGATGGTTGGATACATTACCAATCGGTTGAGGTGATAGGGGAGACACTCGTGTCCCGTCATCGGCCTGAACTTGTTGACCGCTTCCTTACGTCCCTTCAGTTTAACTTCATTTGCGAGGTGTTCTGCGTCCCGTCATTTTCCTTTGGCTGTTTCTCAGGATATTTTCATGTTCGCGGCATCTCATACCTTCTTGACGTCGTCTATCTCCATTTCAGATGTGGCTCAGAAATCACCGAATATTTTATTTCAGTTCCCTTGGCAAGAGTGCTTGCTATTTCATTGTCAATTATTCTGATGTGAGATGTAATCCATTGATAGCCTACCCACTTCTGGTTTTGTAGAAATTTCAATATTGTGTGACACTTTATCATTTCTGATTCTGGAACTTTGTTTTGGATAATAGCTTGGATGGCAGATTTAGAGTCCACTAGAACTATCATCGTCATCTCTAGCTCGACAACCCATCTGGGTGCTGGCTGTCCGAAGAAGTCTCCGCCATTCGTCCCTTGTCACGACCATTCAATTTCTTATTCCAATTGCTCTGGCGTCTTCTTTCACATCGTCACCCCACCTGATTTTCGGTCTTCCTCTCCGTCTGCATCCTCCTCGTTCAGATCGGAGAACTCTACCAGCTGGTCTTGATTCCTCCATTCTTATCAAATGTCCAGACCATCTCGAGCGGGTCATTTTTATGAATGCAATTATATTAGGGTCCCAGAATAATTCATATAGTTAGTGATTATATCGGACTCTACATTCGTTGTTCACTCTAATTGGTCCATATATCCATCCATCCATAGTAATTCTGCCCGAGGGCAGGACTTTCACTGCAATCATAGCAATTTCATGCTATGCTTTGCAGCTTTACTGGGGAATTGTAGGTGTGGTAGCTTCCCACACTGGTGAAGGATGATGATGATAATGATAAGGATGATGATGATGGCCATATGATTTCGGGGACCGTTTGGGCCTTAAAGTTTTCCTGACATGTGTGTTACAGGTGAGGAAAAACCCCGATAAAAACCTCGCCCAGAAAAACTGCCCCGACCGGGGATCGAACCCGGGCCCGCTGCGTGACAAGGCAGCACGCTACCTCGAGACCACAGCGGTCGACTGGTCCATATATAGTTCTCCAAATGTTCCTCTCAAAAGTATTTAATCTGTTTCTATTCTCCTTGTTTTTTTTCAGGTTCACGTTTTCTGAAGCTTATACAAGGGCCGGTCTGATCTGGGTCTTATAGGCCTATATATTAGGACTACTGCTTTATTAAATTTTATGAATTTAACAAACTCAAATATTTGGGATCAATATTAGAATCAGAAGGTGGAAGCAATTCTGAGATAAATAAAAGAGTAAGTCAATTAAGGTAAACAATTCGAATGTTAAATTCGGTGCTGTGAAGTAAAAATATTTGAACAAAACTAAGAAAAACTCATTTATATTTCATCGGTGGAGAGTTTACTAATGCATGGTGCAGGAACGTGGACATTATAGAGGAAGCAAGCACAAAAACTACTGGTGACAGAGATGGACTTTTGGAGGAGGGCTTCTAGAAATTTTAAGAAGAGACAAAATTTGAAATACTAAAATCAGAGAAATAATTGATGTTTACAAAATGTTCTATAAGTTATTGAATAAAGAAGACTGAAACGGTTTGGTCACGTAAAGAAGATGTCAGATGAAAGGATACCTAAGATGATATTAAATTTTGAAGCAGAGGGCAATAGAATAAAAGGGAGACCGAAAGAACAGTGGATTTAAGGAGTGCACAGGATTATGGTGTCGAGAGGATTAACAAAGAGTGATGCAGAGAATAGGGATTCATGGAGGAGTAAAATTTACAATGAGTTATGGGAAAAATAACCTAATGTAGAGAAATTATTCTATTCTATAGTAATTCTGCCCGACGGCAGGTCTTTCACTGTAATCATAGCATTTTCATGCTATGCTTTGCAGCTTTATTAAGGAATAATAGGTGTGGTAGCTTCCAGTTGCTTTCCACATCGGTGATGGACAATGATGATAATGATAAGGATGATGATGATAATGATGGCCCTAAGCTTCCTTACATTTGTCTTACAGGTGAGGAACCCCCCCAAAAAAAACCTCACCCAGGAGCCTGTCTCGACCGGGAATCGAACCCGGGCCCGCTGCGTGACAAGGCAACACGCTACTTCGAGAACACAGCGGAAGAAAATTTTATATGTACTTTCTTCAATTTCTTATCCATTTTCACGCACATATCATCGTTTCATTAATCCAATCTACTGTACTTCTTTGTAAACTTCGAAGCAATTAGTTTCCTTCTGATTAGTTACTGGCAAGAAGGTTAGAGACCCCTAGAATGGTGACGCTTATGCATAGATTAGCATTTTCTCCAATATTGACGCAAAAGTTATACCACGTGGCTCGGTCATGAGGTGAGATTGGGAGTTAGATAGGAGAGGTGACAGATTGAATAATTTCACCAGCTTCACGCAATCCTTCAACTGTCATGTCTAGCACATAATTATATTTATTTTGACAAAGCGACTGAACAACTCAGCGAACCAGTTCCCAGCATTCTGAGACTCGTAACTCTGGTTGCACTTCTGTATATACATCCCCCAACATTGAAAGGGTTACACATAGCACTACCACCCCATCACTAAATTATTTCACACATAAAAATAGAAACAACTATGTTCATACAATATTTCTAAAAATATAGCTATATAAACGAGATTCACAAAATAATCAAATTCACAAGATTGTACAGTTGCCAAATTTTAAAACAACACGTACTACAACCAAAGTATTATTTAACATGGAATGTCATTTACTGCTGAACTTACATAGTACATGTTCTCTCAAAATCAGCTGATTGATTTTTGCTTCAAACTTTCATGATATGAAAAGGCAAAGTGACCCCACTACAGGCCTCAGGAGCATCTTGGAGTAGCAAGAGGTTAAGGTCCCCACATATCTAGACAATTTGTTACAAGATGTCATCCCTGCATAACGGTCGCCTTTACCCCCAGAACAATAGTCTGGTACTCATTTCCATTACAGGCTGATTTGGAAAGGACCAAATTTTTGACTTCGCCACTTATACACACGCTTCGCCGCTCACGGCTTCCATGGCAAAATATGTCATAAACAAAGTTACCATGAACCCGAGGAGACCTGCATCTGTAAACTCTGTAGCAAACCGTGCCCAAAGTATCACTTAGTGAAGTGCGAAAACAGAAACAAAACAATTCACGAATTAATAGCAAAAATGGTAAAACCATGTATATAATATTAGTGTACACATTGTGTTAAATAAATATATATATTACAGGCTGATTCGACTCCAGGGGCATGGTGCTGCCAGAAGATTTAGGCCAGTTTAAAATTCCTGACCCCACTGGGATTCGAATCCCTTACCTTCCAGTTTGTAGCTTACTACCTTAACCAATAAATCTAATTTAATAATAATGATAATAATAATAATAATAATAATAACTGCTGTATTAATAATACCATGATAATGATAACAGTAATAATAATAATAATAATAATAATACCATCATATTAATGTCATAATAACAATAGTAATAATAATATAAAACATAAAAATTAATTTATAGTCACAGAGATAGGCTATACTATTTAAGTAGTGCTGGTAAAATATCTGGGGAAAAAAGACAAAACTAGAAATATAACAAGAGAAGAAATTGAAACTACAAATTGAAACTATCATTAAAGAAAGAAAAGAAAGACTATTAAGGACACATCCATCCATCCATAGTAATTCTGCCCGAGGGCAGGTCTTTCACTGCAATCATAGCATTTTCATGCTATGCATTGCAGCTTTACTTGGGAATTATAGGTGTGGTAGCTTCCCGTTGCTTTCCACACTGGTAGAAGGATGATGATAATGATAAGGATGTATACGATGGCTGGATGATTTTCTGGGACCGTTGGGCCCTAAGCTTCCTGACATTTGTCTTACAGGTGAGGAAAAACTCTGAAAAAAACTTCACCCAGAGCCTGTCCCGACCAGGAATCGAACCTGGGCCCACTGCGTGACAAGGCAGCACGCTACGTTGAGACCACAGCGGTGGACTTTAACGACACATAATATAAATAATAATAACTGATTTAATACAGAACTCTTACATAGGGAACCTTGAGGAAAGAGAAAGAAATGGATATCTTTTGGTTGAGAAAATCCTGACCAAAAAACAATCAAATGAATGAATGAATGTATGAATGATAATAATAATAATAATAATAATAATAATAATAATAATAATAATAATAAAAGAAAAATCTCTACTCATATCTTGCACAAATGCCAGGTCAAGGGATGAGATGAGATAAAGTTACAATTACTGAAAGTTTGTGATAAATAAAGATGCCTACTAACAAGACCTGTCGCACCATCGCAGGGGCAGATGAAGTCAAATGGAACAAAATGTATATGGGTATGGAGAAGTGGTGGAATTAAGTTTTTAGTATTGTAAAGTGGACGAAAATCTGAGGGGGAAAAAAAACTACCTTGGCTCCAATTTATCCAACACAAACCCACATGATATGATCAAGTTGTGAACTCTTGGAGAGCAAGTGTTTAATCAATTCCACCATAGAGCCACATGGCCGAGTTAAGGCCTTAAGTCTCATTTACCGCTCAATTAGGTTAGATCAGTCTCACAATAATTTATTAGTCTTGTAAGTAAATTATATTTTTAAGTAAAATGTATGATTTTATAACATGTAAACAATATAATTTCTATATAAAATATGTGTTGAATTATTTTAAATTCAACAAATAAAAGAAATCTACTGATGGCATGTGGAATAAATATTATTTTATGGTGAAAAAATAATGATTTGATAAAACTAATTGAATAAGCTTGACTTAAATTGCAAAGTGTGTAGAAACCTCTGATATTTTGAGGGAGGAAGTTCTACCAGCCAGTGGCTACTGTGAAAGAAGTAGAAGACATAAGTCCTTGTACACAAATCAACACAGATGTTTCTCTAACAAACTATTTATGGATTTACATGAAAAATTAATTTGGAATTTTAGCAAAAAAATTTCTTAAATAAATGATGAAAAATAGGGGATCTGTGCTACCATGATTCAAATAAAAAGTGAAAGAAAATTGTTGCAGTATGTGAATAATTATCCGAGAGAAACATATAATTATATATATATATATATATATATCCATCACCCATAGAAATTCTGCAATGATGGCCGGATGATTTTTGGGGACCATTGGGCTCTAGGCTTCCTGACATTTTTCTTACAGGTGAGGAAAAAAAACCCGAAAAAACCTTACCCAGGAGCCTGTCCTGACCAGGAATTGAACCTGGGCCTGCTGCGTGACAAGCAGCATGCTACCTCGAGACCACAGCGGTGGATATATATTATATATATATATATACATATATCTTGATTTTTTCCAAAAAAGTGAGAAATGCCTTAAAATGAAGAATTTTGAGTTCAATCTAACCTAAAATCATTATATTTTATCATAAATAAATTGTATATACCTTTTTTCCCTTTGTATTTTTACACACCGTCTTCCTCAATATTTCTTTATTATTCCATGTATCTTATTCCTGTGAAGCTTTTCGAACATTTTATTTCATCTTCATGACATTTGTTTATTTGTAAATTGTATAGAATGGGTTTTGGTTCCTAAGTAAAATTTAATTTAATAGATTTGTATTTCCAGCCTCCTTGATGATTTCTATTTCTTCTAAAATATTAATATTCTGTCTGTTGCTTTCTTTGTGTATTATTTTCATTGTTTCCTCTATATTGCCAAAATATTTAAAAATGAAATTAAAAAAAAAAATTAATATTGCCAGGGGAAAACAGGAGCAACCCTGAGAAAACCTGCCCTGGCTCTGACTGAAACCTACATAGAGCGACTAAGATGAAAATGTGGAACCCAGAAGTGGAGCACAAGTGTCTAACCAATTGCACCAGAGAGCCACCTTGCTGCAGATGCATATCTGTATAATTCTCTACAGCATTGTCACAATCCAATGAATAATTGAACCTCAATCATCATATTAAACTATAGATGCACGAGGCTTTACTTTGGTTAATAAATTAGAAAGTGAAAGATATATACTACTCAATACAAAACATCTTGTATTGGGGCCTGCAGGCAGTGGAATATCCCATCCAATTCCTGGAAATCAGTGGGAGACTTCCTCATCAGGATTTTTATGTAATATGAACATGTAAAATATGTACATATTTATGTAATAACATTATGTAAAATATGTAAGATTACATAAAAATTTCTTAAAATATGTTATATTGACTAACTAACTCACTGGCACTATCGAACCCGTAGGTTCATGGCCGCGCGGACATAAGCTCTCCATATATCCCTATCCTGAGCCAATGTTTTCCAATCATCCCCTGTACAATCCTCTTCCCTCAAATCATACTTAATGTTATTCTCCCATCTCATTCTTGGTCTACCAACTGGGCGTTTTCCTTCTGGTTTTCCTACAAGAAGCTTCCATGCACATCTTTCATTCCCCATTCGTGCCACATGTCCTGCCCATCGCAGTCTACGAGACTTAACTGTTCTCATTATATCTGGCTTCCTATAATTCACTGTTATGCAGTCTTCTCCATTCATCTGTCTGTTCATCTCTCTTTGGACCAAACATTTTTCTAAGTACTTTATTCTCAAATACTCGTTATCTCCTTTCCTCCCTTAAAGTAAGAGTCCATGTTTCGTATCCATATAATATAACTGGTAGAATAACAGTTTTATATATTTTCAGTTTAACATTTTTTGAAAAGAGTTGGGAAGTCAAGAGTCTCTGTAATGCATAACAACACGCATTTCCAGAACTGAGCCTATGTTTAATTTCCTTGTGCATCTCATTCCTGTTTGTGATTATTGTTCCTAAGTATTTGAATTCAGCCACTTCCTCAAAATTTCCTTCATTTGTCATTAGCTGTCCATTTTGATTATATAATGTATTTTTATGTGTGATCATATATTTAGTTTTATTGATATTTACTTCCAGTCCCAATTTCTTAGTGTTACTCAGTAGTGAATAAAATTATTAGGAGATTTTATTTAATATTTGTAGGAAATAACACTATGAGGTTTCTTTTAATTATTATGTTATATTGATTTAATTTTATAAAAATTTATATTAAATGTTAACTTTAAGATAGATCAAATTTGAAGAAATTGGACAGTTAAATACTTGACAATGTGGTAAGAAGAGTGTTGTCATATTTCTATTATAAAGTGGTCCCACTACAGGTCTTACGGATATTGGGAGGTTAAGGGTCCCATCTTTCTATACAATCAGCAAGAGATTTCAGCCTTGTGTGACACCTTTACCCCCACAACATAATATGGTATTATATTTTGTAGGCTGAGTCGACCCCAGGGTCATGATGCCTCCAGAAGATTAAGCAGTTTAAAAATCCTGACTCCATTGGTCTTGATTCTCAATTTTCCAGATTGAAGGATATTGCCTTAACCAATTATACCCTATATATTTTTACTGTCCACCGCTGTGGTCTCGAGGTAGCATGCTGCCTTGTCACGCAGCGGGCCCGGGTTCGATCCCCGGTCGGGGCAGTTTTTCTGGGTGAGGTTTTTATTGGGGTTTTTCCTCACCTGTAAGACGAATGTCAGGAAAACTTTAAGGCCCAAACGGTCCCTGAAATCATATGGCCATCATCATCATCTTCATCCTTATCATTATCATCTTCATCATCATCATCCTTCACCGGTGTGGAAAGCAACAGGAAGCTACCACATCTACAATTCCCTAGTAAAGCTGCAAGCATAGCATGAAAATGCTATGATTGCAGTGAAGGACCTGCCTTCAGGCAGAATTACTATGGATGGATATTTTTACTATTTCATTCATAATCAGAGTAGATCGTTCAGGTTTAAAGAGAGATTTTGCTATATGGAACCCTATACTCAAGTCTTCAGAGTCTTCCTGTATCCATGTTTATTGTGTTTAGTAAATGGAATACTTCTTTGACCATTTCTAACCAGCTTTTGTATAGATTGGAAAAAACAGTTTTGGTGTACAGTCAGGTATCTGAGTTTTTTTTAATGTAAACAAATATTGTCACAAATATTGTTTTAAATTATTTTCCGTTTATGAAAATAGTTTTTTTTAATTAAGAGGCATAATATGTAAAAATATGTAATGATAAATTTTCATATATTATAAGTTTCTAATTCGTGGACATTTATCAATTTTACCCATGTATAAGCAATAGGAAAGATTATGTAATTACATAAAAATTCTAGCCTTACTCATCACACTTGCTGTGCGTGTCTTCCACATTTAAAATTCACCAATTACATTAGTCGACAAGATTTTCTTCACAAGAAATCTGATTAGTGATTCTAGTGCATTTTTTCATACTGAATTCAGATATGTAGTCAGAATTTTTCCATTAGGCACAGTTTTTTTGTGACAGCTACTTTTTTAAAATTGATTTTAGCATTCTCTTTGACCTGTCATAGGAACTTTTACCTTATATGTAGCGACTTTATTCAAGCTGTATTTAAGGGCTGTCTCTCATGAGCACGGTGAGCATTTTCATCAGCAAATTTCCACAATGGAAAAGAGGTACCAAGGCAAGTGGAGTTCTAATATGCTGGCTGACTACTGTTGGACCAAAAAGAGAGATGTTCCATATGCAAAATATGCCTAAAAATCACTATCTACCACTTTCTAGGTAAGTCAGAATGAGTTAGTGTTAGATGGATTTCATTAAAAATTATAAAAAATGCAAATGAATATCACAGAAAACTCTTGCCTGATAGGAAAAAACTGAAATGATATTTAAATTCAGGATGAAAAATACTTCTAAAATCTCATCTTTTTATTCTTGTAAAAGAAAAAAAGTTCATTTTTGTCGACTAGTGTTATTTAATCCATGCATCAATGCTTTTTGCTGATTATCAGCTACCGATGACATAAGATTACTAAGATTTAGAGTACATGACAATAAAACTGAGGGAGGAACATGAAAAATGGGGATTAAAGATACATTTTGACAAAATGAAGTATATGGTAATAGGAGATAAATCAAAAGACCAGATTTTAGAAGACGACCTTAGAAAAATAAAAGCATGTGAAGAATATGCATATTTGGGAACAAAAATTAGCGCAGATGTAAGTCATTATGCTAAAATAAATGATATAATAAATAAAAGCAAATCTGCAAATATCAAAATTAAATGGTGTTTTATGGGATCACAATATAAGAACTAAAATATAAACAAATATTTTTAATACAATAATAAGGAGTTCAATGACATATGGTGCAGTAAAATGGGAATTAAAATCTAGAACAATAAGTAAATTAAATTCTACAGAAATGGAATTTTGGAGACATTCAGTTGGAATTTCTAGATGAGAAAAACTAAGAAACGGTGTAAATTAAATAAAAGATGAATATTCAAAACTTCAATAATTGTGGATTTCATAAAAATCAAACAATTAAAATGGTATGGTCACGTAAAAAGAATGACGGAAGACAGTTTCCCAAGAAGAATACTAGAATGTGTACCACTTCGTAGAAGAAGAGGACAGTCAAATGTAATGTGGATTGATTGTGTTTTGAGCAGCATGAGGGAAAAAGGATTGTATGATGGGGATTGGAATGACTGGGAGATGTGGATGAGAATGACAGTAATTTAATTTGACCCAGCAATATGTTGTGGAACATTGTGAAAACTGCTAAATAAATTAATAACACTGAGCAACAAAAAAAGAAACTTTTTTTTGTCTCAGAAAGAAAAATATGTGATTCTGATAGTATTTTTTCTCCTAAATTCAAATATGATATTGGTTTTCTCCATCACGCAAGATTTCCGAGAGACAGAAGTTCATAATTTCAAACACTTTAATATTTTCTACATTCGTCACTACATAATATTCAAACATTCGGGCACACCTACAATGTAAGAAATGACGATTTCCTGCTATATTTCACCTGTGAAGCATCCCTCTTGATGGTCCAACAATAATTGGCCAGCATATTAGGATTCCATTTGCCTTGATATCTCTTTTCCTTAGTTGAAATCTCCTCATGAAAGTGTTCCCCATTTTATTTTACAATGGACAAATGGACGAAAAAACGTTTATTAAAAAAATAATTATTTCATCATCATCATCATAGTACATTCACGAATTTAGGCCATTTGTTGACCTGTTTCGGCCTCAAGAGAAACACCATCCAGGAGTCTTTTGAGTGGATGTCCTGGTCTTCTTCTTCCTGCAGGTTGATATCTTAACATTAGTTTGGGTATTCTGTGATCTTCCATTCGATGAACATGTTGTATCCATCTTGACTTATAATCAGAAATTTTGTTTTCTAAAGATTCCATGTGTAATTCTTCTAAGATGTCTTCATTTTTTTGTGATCTAGTAGTGTGTATCCTGCAGTCCTCCGAATATATCTCATTTCAGCAGATCTAAGTCTCTGTATATCCTTCTGTTTCAACGTCCATACTTCGCTGCCATACAAAAGAGTTGGAAGAGCCAGTGTTTTATACACTTTCAGTCTTGAATGCTTTTGGACTAACTGTGGCTTGAAGATAGAAATTTATTAACCCCAAAATTCTTAAAAATTTAGATATTTTTTGCATTTACATCCTTTTCTTCTTCATATGAGATATTGCATCCTGGATATGTAAAATTATTCACCTGCTCCAAAATTTTATTGTCCAGTACAATTTTACTTCTGACAGGATCTACACCTTGAAATGCCATAATTTTTGTTTTTTCTGTAGATATCTTTAATCCATATTCTTCTGTAATTTTGTTAAGTTCAAACAGACCTTTCTGTAGATTATCTTCGGAATTTGCTATATTTAAATCCATTAATTGAAATTGAAATAAAAAAAACTGTGGGTGATGGAGAAATTCCGAATACATATTTGAAAACATGATAAAAAACTGCATTAAGTACAACTATTGGTATACATGAGAGAAAAATCATGTTAACCAGTGTAATTAATCTATACCAGTCCTAATATTTATCTCACACAAGTTAAAAAAATTAACATAATCAAAATGAGAATGACAAAATATATGATAACATTTCTCCTAAAGTAAAGTGATTGCACTACAAGCCTTAGGAGTTGCTTGGGGTAGACAATCAGCACAAGATATCAGCCAGGTTTGCAGCCACCTTTACCCCCAGAACAAATGTATGGTACTCATTTCCATTAGAGGCTGAGTCAAGCCCAGAGCCATAGTGCTGCCAGAAAGTTTAGGCCAGTTCAAAAATCCTACTCCACCAGAACTTGAACCCCCAACCATCTGACTTTTAGTGTATTTACTTAATCATACTATAGCAGATCAAAAACTAAATGAAGAAACACAAACAGAACTAAATATATTCAAGTCATTACACGACAATGCATAATACAGAGATGAATGGATGGACCACATCAACAGAATGGATAACAACAGAATCCCAAAAAAAAATTTTTACTACAGACCATTAGGACGAAGAAAGGTAGGAAGACCCAGTAAGAGATGGACCTCAAGGTCTAATCCTTGACACTGATGAACTGATGACTTAAACATACTACAGCATGCACTGAATATTTCTCCTATTTGTAGTCATAAAAAATCAGACATGTTTTTGACTTTAGCAGTTATACAGTTCAATACTGATACAAGAACACAGGCAGGAGCATTAAACTTCACTCAACATTCATCACTCTTAACCCATTCACTTCATGTTTAAATACTCAATGTATTTTCCCAGAAACTGGATTTAAGTCACCGTAAATTATATTTTATATTTTCAGACATTCAAAACAAACAAAAGATAACGGTACATGAGATCACAATAAGGGTGAATGCAAAAACACACTCCTCTACTATTCATAAGTGTCAACAAAAGATTACCCTGCCAAGGGATGTACAAAATATTGAAAAATATATAAAAGCAGAGTTAAGTGAGTGTACCTCGTCTTCTGGGTTGAAGGCCATTTAGCTGCTGGTGAGTCTACCCTGTCTTTTGAGGCAAATGGGTTATGGGGAGACAGTTGTGAGAAAATATCTAATTTTGAAATTTTATAAGAAAAATCACTATGAAGTTTAATTTAAGATTTGAATTAAAATTCTTTATACCTCACCTAATATCCAGTCTTCTAATTAAATCTGTTTCAAAACCTAGGTGAATTAATTTTCAGTAATATCTTGACAAAAGTTATGTCGAAGATGAAGATGAAAACCACATAGGTTTTGAAACCAGTTTAATTTGATGACTAGAAATGAGGTGAGGTATAAAGAATTTTAACTTAAATCTTAAACTAACTCATAATCAAACAATTGAAGGGCCTAGGGCTATAACATGATAAGCCACATATTGTTCTTTCTGAGATATAAGGATTTTAACGTTTCAAAAAATTATAAATAGTAATTGTGCAGTATTGTTGTTAATACATTGTGTGTCTACTCATATATGTTTTAACTCATCACTGGCGCACTTACAAATTATTTTATGGATAATTCAATACATTTTTTTATTATATACAACTTTCCTCATTAGAGGATTGCCTCAAGGACAAAGTGATACAGACAATTTTCGAATTTGATGAAATACATTTTGTAAATACATTAAAAAATTTCAAATTGTAATTGAAGTATACATACTATAAAGTAGAAATTTTGTAAAGATGGTTTCTTAAAATTGAAATTGATCCTCTAATGGCAGTGATGGCAATTTTAGAAAGATACACCCTGTCCAAATCTAAGGAATTCCAAAATTTAGTTAAGAATTCTGGTAATTGCTATAATTGTAATAAATGACATTTCTTAACAAATGTGGCTTATCAAGTTAATGACCTAAGCCCTTCAATTGTATCTCTCATTCTAATTATACAGCATTATTGCAATTTTGTGTCTTAATTAAGAGATATTTAACTTTAAGAATAATTATGTATTTTTAGACATCTTAAACCATTAGTCCAAATTAATACTTAAGTATAGTCAGTGATGATATAGTGTCCAATCGTTTTAAGAGAGAGAAGTAGTCTAGTCAGTTTAAGAAAGAGACGTCGCCATAATATATCTTAGGGAAGATGAAAAACAGTTGAATGTCATGCTTAACTAAATAACCACATGCTGGAATATATTAGGAAGGGGGGGGGGTGAAAACACACAAGCATTTTCAATAATTTTGACAAAAGAAGACTATTGAGAATATTGTTAGACATGGACAGCACTCAAGGGTAGAAGAGGGTAGTAGAAATCATGACAACTAAATCCTCACAGCATATATGAGTTACTCCTCTTCCTGTAGATAGAGCAGATGGTCCAAGAACCGGCTGCAAGATTACTACGTTCATCGAGTGTATGAACAAAATCAATTTTTTTTCATAAAATTGTGAATGACTGAACACAATTTTGTGAAAAAAATAGATTTTGTTCACACACTCTATGAATGTATTAATCTTGTAGCCTGATCTCGGACTAAGATAATGTCTCAACTTAAACTTCATGCACTATAAGCAGCAAAAGAAATTAAATAATCTAAGAAGAAGAGCGGGTAGAGTTATAATAAAGAGAAGAGATTGGACAGGAGAAGTCACTAGCAGAGGTCCTTAAAGAGAGGTAACTGAAGGAAATCCTCTCCCAACAACTTATATGCCTGCAAGTCCTGGAGTACATAAAATTACAACAAAGGGAGAGTTAACTAAGAGATAGACATTTTATTTTTGACAACTGTACATCCTATCTATATAAATTAGTACAACATATTAGAATATCATTATCATTCTTGCAGAAATCACTAATTTCACAATTGTGTTTTTGAGATATGATTTTTAAGTTAGACTTTACTATAAAATTATGTAATATTTACATATTTCAATTTATTATTTAATGTTAATATTTTTTATTTATTTTACAAGAAAAGCTGGATTGTTTCTTACATGTATGTTTACAATATTTAAAACAAATGGGTGTACATATATTTATATAGGGCTTGAGGTGGGATGAAATGGCATCCCAGTCTTTTTTTAAATACCTTGAAAACCATCCTCTTGCTTCTAAGCTAGAGATGCACCATCCCAAAATTGTTTTTAAACCAAATGTTTATTTGAAAATGCTTCAAAATGCTCTACTGACCAAACAAAATAGTGATTACAGATTAAATCATGGACAATTCAACATCTACTTCACTATATTAAATTAATGTTGGGAAGTAAACATTATGAGGTATAATCATTAAAATTCATCGGAGAACATTTTGTTTAATCAACTCACCTCATAGGATTCATGCTTCCATGATACCGCGGTTTCAAACACAGGAAAAACAAAAAGGAATTTAGAAATTCGGTCAAAAGAACATTTCAGAAATATTAAAAATTGTGAAATTGGAAAATCTGCAATTGCTGCACATAGTTTATTAGAACATCATAAAATTGGAAGAGAAGCTAAACTTTTAAAACAAGTAGAGAAGCCTTTGGAATTGACAGTTTGGGAAAAAATATACATTCAGAAAAATAAAGATAGATCAATGAATTTTGATAACCCTAACGAAATTACTTTGATTTCAAAGTTCATAAATTCAACCATAGATGGCAGCACTGGAGATGGCGATAATAGAACAGTTGACGGCGAAGAATTTCGTCAGTCGGAGTTATGGCTGAGGTTGAACACAACTGTGTTTGAAACCGCGGTATCATGGAAGCATGAATCCTATGAGGTGAGTTGTTTAAACAAAATGTTCTCCAATGAATTTTAATCTACTTCATTGTCATTGCTTAATCAGAGCAGAATGGGCTAACAACCTAACACATGTGTACTGCCAAAATTATTGCCATTTGTTAAATAATAAACAACAATGATGTTATGTGTAAATTAAATAGTAATGCTAACAGTCTCAATTAATTTTTGAAGAGAGAAATGTTTGCTTGAACTGGGATATGAACACAAAACCTCCAGTTTTACATACTAGTGCACTAACTACTTGTGCTATTCAACATTTTCCAATACTGTTATTTTAACACAGTTCCAATAATGGATCATATTATAATATTATAATTTGAGTCCGGATGTTAGGGAAAATGCCTACAGTTATTTATTATAGATATTGTAAAAGTGACTTCATATAAGTTCATACCGACGGCCCTAGAGTTGTTTTCCATTAAGTTTAATTTGCCTATAAATGCCTATTTCAGCTTATAATGCCTATAAATGCCTATTTGCCATTTTTCTTGAAATTAACTTAGTATTTCAATGAAATTGACAAACTTCATGACACATATCATTGCATAGAAACCTCTAAGTGACTGGAAATATTATTTTTGATGTTGGTAACACTGAAATCAGTCTGTAGTCCTTGTTCACAGACAATTGCTTCAAAGAAAAAGTGGTGCGACAAGTGTATGTGGATTTTTTATACCTTTAGAACAGTTGTTTAAGATGCCTAAAAAATGAACAACAGTAAACAGTAAAACAAACTGACCAATTTCGTGAAAGGATTTGGTGCGGAAATATTCTCAAGTGACGGTTCAATATCATTTTGCAAAGTGTGTAAAATTTCAGTGAATTGCGCGAAAAAGTTTCATGTTTTGCAGCAAAACATACATATGCTCTCTGTAAAAAGGCAAAACAAGTTCCAAAATCATGTCTGATATCTTAGTATGCTATTGATAGCATATGTTTATATTCTGTAAAAATGTATATTGTATTCCATTTTTTGTAAGAGCCTATTATGAATTTTTAGTGCCTATATTAATGATTTTTAGTGCCTTTTGTCTGCCTATTTTGAATTTTTTAAGTGCCTAACATCCGAACTCTAATTATAATGATATTGTGAAAAGAAAAATTAATGTCTGAACCAGGAATTGAACCGTGTACTGTAGTGGGCTGCACACTAGTATGGAGAACTAGAGGTTCATGGTTCGATTCCTGGTTCAGACATTAATTTTTCTTTTCACAATATAATTTATAATATTGTGCTATTCAGAGAGAAAAAATTGTGTTAGAACAGAGGTTCCTGAATAGCACAAGTGATAAGTGCACCCAGTGTGTAAAACTGGAGATCCTAGGTTCAAATCCCAGTTCAGGTAAAAAATGTTGTCTTCAGAAATAAATAAAATTGTGATCTGGCAATTTATTACTCAAATTCAATTAATACATTACAAGTATATAGTAAACTGGAACTTGTATTGCCATTTATAACAGCTTCTAGTCTATTTAGTTGGAATGGGCTCATCCTTCCCTGCATCTCATTCCTGAGCAGCATGGCATCTGGTTTTATTACAGTGGCAGATAAGATGTTTACAATAACTGTACATTACCGTTCATGTCACGTCAAGAATTTTTTAACAGCTTAAGAGGAAAACAATATACATTGCAGGGAACTTCTAATTTTCAAAATAAATGTTATAGATTTACTATTTATTAATGTAGAGAAGATACTATTTGTATGTACAGCAATCAAAAATGGAAGTGGCTACACTCGTGAATAGTGGATGAAATCTCACAAGGGAACTGTAAACCATTGCATGCCAAAATCTATCTTGAAATTTCTTCCAGAGAAGCGTTGTGATGTATAGCCTTTGAAATAATTGTTGGTGCACAGGTAATTTTCAAGTCCCAGAACAAAGCCACTGCACATGCCCAGAGGTCAGTTGTTTGGTTCACAAGTATACAACTATTTGAGAAACTAAAATCCGTTCTATTTCCTTGTGTGTCATGCAATGGAAAACAATTTTGCATATATAAGTAGTGCAGTAAATGCTGTAAATTAAACAAAGCAAACAAATAAAACAAAACAAAGAAAATTAATTGAGATAAGGACGAAAGAGAAAAAGAAAAGCATGACAGCGGGATCAAACACGCAACCTCCTGCATGGGAAATAGAAGCTCCCTCCAATAGACCACAACCGTTCCCTGCCAGAAGCTGTCTGTATGAAGGGATGCAATACTCCAGGACTTACTTGTATAATGAAATTATATTAACTTGTCTTAATTTAAATTAATCAGATGCATTTTACATTATTAGTGGAAATAAACAACATATAACAGAAATTTAGAAAATTCAAACTATGCTAACCACCTATTCCAATTTAATCATTGTTTTGATCCAAATTTTGAAATTTTACATATTTGTGATAAGGGTAAGAAGTTAGATCCTTTGGAGGCTGTAGAAATTAATAAGTTTAAAAGTAGTAAAAAACTGTTAAATTCTCAACTTGATTTGAATGAATCCCCTTTGTTAAATTAAAAAATTTAAATAAATATTGTTGTATTGTTGCTTAGATCAGTTGGAACACAATTCATAATTTGTTAACATGTCTGAAGAAGGTACAGTGTACCGAAACAGCTGTCACTGAATTATATAATAAATATGAAAATCAAATAAAACGTTTTATTTTTATTTAATTAGGAAATAAACAATCTTGTTACGCCTTGTGTTTTTTAAACAAAGTAACGAGATTTTACAATCATTATTAATTATATATATATATATGAGCTGTTTCCTTTAATTAATTAATTTCCCCATATATACAAATTTATTCATATAACATAGCCTGGTAACGTATGGGCATTATAAAAAATGAATTAATAACTGTGTACTACTGTGCTGTATTCATTTAGTATTTACCACGTGTTTTGTTTAATTTGTGCAATTCATACCCATAACATATTTAAATAATTTCCTTATAATATTAACCCATTCGCATCAGGGTTAAATGCTCAATACATTTCCCTGAAAACCATCTTACTGACTGCTCTACTGAAGCGAACGATACAAATACTGCATCAGAAGTAAGCGCTAATTTACTACTGATTGGTTTAAGAGACCATTACTTGCTTTCTGTCATCTGATAACTCTCTTAACTTAGAAATTGAATTAATAAATGTATTTGTTGAAATTCTTTCAATAACGATTGGTGTAAATCTATGATTGACCCCTTATGCTGCCAGATTTGATCTCAAAGTAGACAGCACATGTAACAACTTACTCATGTGAATCGCTCTTCAAAACTTCTAACTTTCCACCATCAAGAGTTGTGCCATCATGTACAAAGGGCATGTCCAAAAAATTGTCTGTCATTTTTAACTGCAAGACACAAAAATCTAAGCCAGAATCCAGCAATGTCAACCCACTGTATGGAGCAGATGGACTCCCTGTGTGAATAAGAGCAGAGTGAAGTGAGGCAGGATGCGACATGGACAGCAAGTAGCAGGGGTTATCCAATCAACTAATTCAGGTGTATTACTTCTCTATAGTAAGGTTACAAATGACAGATTTAAGAAACTTATAACTTGTTTAGTGTTAGAATACTCACCATGTCAATGAGTATGTGATTCTATAGAGTGAAGACCAGAGACTGCATTAGAACAAAACAAGGGGAGTTAAAAAAAGTCAGTCATTATAAATATCTCAGCATTGTCTTTCAGACCTCTGGCACCACCTTCAAGATACACATCAGAGAGAGAGCAGCAACGGCTCTAGGAGCCATGAATGAAATAAAATCACCTGCCTTACTATCAATAGACACAGCTATGCAACTCTTCATTGTAAAAATAGTGTCTTCTTCTTCTTCTTCTTAAACTTAATTTGTAGGATTTTCATCCTGTTTATTTCCAAAATCACTCCTCGGAGGAAGACATACTGGATGTGCATTCACTGTCTATCCAACTCTTGGCTGGAAATCGCATATGGGATAGAGATAGTTTGGGATCATCTGAAGATAAGCAACTTAAAAATCTGGGAAAGTGTTAAGGCCTCCTTTTTAAAGAAAATTCTAGCAGTCTCTAGATTCACTCCCTTGAGACTGGTCTATGTAGTAGCAAGAGAACAGTTCTTCCTGTACGACCTCAGAATGCGCTACTACCTGCCATCCACTAAAGTACACAAACAACTGATGCAAGAGAGAAGACAGAAGTGGGATAATATTCCTGAAGAAATCTACGGTATGCCTGCCATGATAGATAGGAGCTGGTCTGGACCAAACAAGGAACTAAGGCACCAGATAAACCGATATGCAGTCCACAGCTTTCATCACAAATCATGTGTGAATGTCACTTACCATCAAATCAAAGACAGTTGCAGATGTAAACTGTATGGATTAAAGTGTACAAGATATCATCTGGAAATGTGTTCCAAAGCAACAATGTCATTAGCACAATAAGCCAATTAATTAATTTTGCATGATTGTGCACAATTATATTTTTATTATTACTTCACTATAGTTTAAATGAGATATTTGGAACTAGATTTTAATGCCTTGTAGTTAAAAACAGCAGATTTTTTTTTGAGTATGGCATTTGTAGAATGCAATGCTTCTCTGGGAGAAATTTTAAGATAGGTTTTGGCATGCAATGGTATAGAGTTCCCTTGTAAGTTCCAATTTGGGTCACAATGTTGTTATACAATGTGCTTTTAGACGTACAATTGACATAGTTTCTGAACAATGGTGTGTAAGGAGTCATCCAATATCTACCTCTCTTGGAACAGCAGTAAAACGCTTGCTTAAAGATTTGAAGGTTTTGAATTCAAGTCTTGTTCAAGTTGTGATTTTTTTTTGGTGATATAAATAATTCAATTTTTGGTTTCGGAACAACACAACTGTATAATAATGATATTAATTATATTAAATTAATGTTGAGAAGTATACATTATGAGGTATAATCATTGAAATTCATCGAAGAACATTTTTTGACAACTCACCTCAAAAAATTTTGTTTTTCACAACTGCAGTTTCATCTTCAGCATTGCCATCTATGGTTGAATTTATGAATTCAAAATCAAATTTTTTTTGTTAGGAATATCAAAATTCATTGATCTATATTTATTTTTTCTGAATGTATATCTTCTTCCAAACTGTCAATAAACCTTTAGAAGATATAGAGATGGCAGCACTGATGATGATAACAGAAGAGTTGACAGCTGAAGAATTTCATGTCAGAGTTGTGGCTGAAGATGGACGTGATTACATTTGAAAAAGCAGTTTCATGAAAAACACAAAATTTATTAGGTGAGTTGTCAAAAATGTTCTCCGATGAATTTCAATGAAATTAATGTTAGTTTTTTATTCTTATATATACCTGAACATGTCCAAGAATATATTGACACTGACTCTTTCTGAACGGTAGTGGGGACTTTCAAATCTTACTTTGTAGAGACTGGCCAATTTTACTTTTGGTAACTGTACATTCTCTGAACTTAATATTTTTATTTCCAACACACACAAAAAAAATGTACATGAACAATACTGATAAACATTTCAAGCTGATGATTACACTGGTCAACAAGGTTTTCTTCGCAAGATATCTGATTAGTGAATCTAGTGCATTTTTTCATACTGAAATCAGAAATGTAGTCAGAATTTTTTCATCAGGCACAGTTTTTTTTTGTGACAGCTACTTTTTAAATTCTTATTTTAGCATTCTATTTGACCTTTCATAGGAATCTTTACTCTATATTTAGCTATTTTTTTCAAGTTGTATTCAAGGAAATTATATATAATGTGTCCACTGCTGTGGTCTCGAGGTAGCATGCTGCCTTGTCACACAGCAGGCCGGGTTCAATCCCCGGTCAGGACAGTTTTTCTGGGTGAGGTTTTTATCGGGTTTTTCCTCACCTGTAAGACAAATGTCAGGAAAACTTTAAGGCCCAAACGGTCCCCGAAATCATATGGCCATCATCACCATCATCATCCTTTTCATTACCATCATCATCCTTCACCAGTGTGCAAAGCAATGGGAAGCTACTACACCTACAATTCCCTAGTAAAGCTGCAAGCATAGCATGAAAATGCTATGATTCCAGTGAAGGACCTGCCCTCGGGCAGAATTACTATGGATGGATATATAATGTCATGCTGAAGCATCAAAAGACAAGACTGCTCAGGTTCATTCATGTTTTGACATGCTCAGACCTGTTAGTCTGTCATTGTGGTGTGTCAGTCTCACTACATTAAAAAATAATGGCCTAAACGTGAATCTCTTAACCCTGGCCAGAAAAATGTGTCACATGTCCCTTTAGTGAATCCTGAAAAAATATATTTACCTCCATTGCATATTAAATTAGGAGTAATGAAAAATTTCGTCAAAGTTATAGATAAACTTTCTGAAGGATTCTTGTACTTGAATTCAAAATCAGTGAGGCTAAACTGAAAGAAGGAATTTTTATAGGACCACAAATATGATCGTTAATGGCTGATGAACATTCTGAGGACTATTAAATTCACTTGAAAAAGCAGCCTGGCAGTCTTTCAAAAATATATGCTGCAATTCCCTTGGAAATCATAAAGTAGAAATCTATTGTGGCATAGTGGCTAATCTTCTGAATTCTATTAAAGCAACATGTACCGGTATTTAAAAATTCACTTCTTGGACTCTCATTTAGACTTCATCCCAGAAATTCTTGGGGTTGTCAGCAATGAGAACGGTGAGCAATATCATCAGCAAATTTCTACAATGGAAAACAGGTACCAAGGCAAGTGGAGTTCTAATATGTTGGCTGACTACTGTTGGACCAAGAAGAGAGATGTTTCAGATGCAAAATATACTCGAACATCACTATCTACCACTTTCTAGGTAAGTCAGAATGGGTAGTATTATAAGAAATTCAAATAAATATCATACAAAACTCCTGCCTGATCAGTAAAAACTGAAATGATATTCGAATTCAGCATTAAAAATACTTACAGAATATATTATTTTTATGATCTTGTAGAAGATTTCTGGGCTGTTGGCCATGGTCTTGAGGCTTGTAGTTCCCCGACGTTTTGCCAGAGACTGCATCCGGCATCCTCAAGGGTTGTCTTGAGACTGGCAATTTTGTCAACTACCTGCCCTATTTATACATTTATCCACGACGTGTTCTCTGCGCAGTCCATTACTTCATAAATTGCATCTGCCTTCTGGTTGGTTAGCATTGGGGTCTTCTATTGCACCAATAAGGTTGCTGTCTGATGTTCTAGTAGATTGTTCTTGTAGTGGTTTACATTTGGCCTTTTTTTAAGACAAAGCATGGATACCAGTCTTAAAAAAAGGCCAAATGTAAACCACTACAAGAACATCAGACAGCAACCTTATTGGTGCAATAGAAGACCCTAATGCTAACCAACCAGAAGGCAGATACAATTTACGAAGTAACGGACCGTGCAGAGAACATGTTGCAGATAAATGTATAAATAGGGCAGGTAGTCGACAAAATTACCAGTCTCAAGACAACCCTTTGAGGATGCCGGATGCAGTCTCTGGCGAAACGTCGGGGAACTACAAGCCTCAAGACCAAGGCCAACAGCCCGGAAATCTTCTACAAGATCATCATAATAACTCCGGCCGTGAAAGCCTAAGTCAATATATATTATTTTTATTCTCGTGAAAAAAAAAAGTTCATTTTTGTAGACCAGTGTTATTAGTATTGTGTATACCCTCAATAAGTTGACATCATCCCAGTTCATTCTTTTATCCCACCTCAAGCAATCACTTCCACAGATGTTCATTGAGTGTTCTGATATAAGGAATCCATGGTCACCAATGATTTATTATAAAGTGTTATGTTAGACATGTACCATGTCCTTTGGACTGTGATAAGATGGATCTTGTAAATTAGAACTAACTAACTCTCTGGCATTATCGAACTCATAGCTTCATGGCCACACAGACATAAGCAGTCCATACATTCCTATCCTGAGTTAACGTTTTCCAATCATCCCCTGTACAATTTACTTCCCTCAAATCAAGATAAACGTTATTCTCCCACCTCGTTCTTAACCTACATACTGGGCACTTTCTTCCAGTTTTCCTACAAGGTCTCATAAATTAGAAAGAAAAATTAATCAACTGTTCTTCATTCTAAAGTAAGTACTGTAAAAAATAATAAACCGCAATGCAAACATTACATCAGTAATGAAAGAAACAATTAAGGGACACACACATTTGTTAAACACTACAACACACTCTTCTTTACTGTATATACTGTTTCTTAGTTTAAAGCAGTTGTTCGAAATGTCTACCAGATCATGAGATATTTGTACAGTGATACGCCATGGACTCTCGCATTCTAGGCGATTGCTGAACAAAATCCTGGTCATGAGGTATTGTTCAGCGATGCACCATGAACTGTTGCAATCCAGTTGATTGCTGATCAAAATCTATCAGAACCCATTATGATCCAAATTTAATGCCACATGTATAACACATCAAAGCACACTACTCTGTAATAAATAGATATACGATTTTTACATATTTGCATATTCTTTTCCGGGTCTTAAATCTGTATGCTCATACATTATCTATACAAAACACCTATTTTTAACTTTGTTAAAGATTGTTTTGAATAGCATATAACTGCAATTTTTGCCCATTTTTATAAAGGTAACATCTTTTTTTAATAACATTGCCTGTATGTAATATGTCCACCACTATGGTCTTGAGGTAGCATGCTGCCTTGTCACGCAGCAGGCCCGGGTTCAATCCCTGGTCGGGGCATTTTTACTGGGTGAGGTTTTTATCGGGGTTTTTCCTCACCTGTAAGACAAATGTCAGGAAATCTTTAATACCCAAACGGTCCCTGAAATCATATGGCCATAATCATCATCATCATCCTTCACCGGTGTGGAAAGCAATGGGAAGCTACCACACCTACAATTCCCTAGTAAAGCTGCAAGAATAGCATGAAAATGCTATGATTGCAGTGAAGGACCTGCCTTCGGGCAGAATTACTATGGATGGTATGTAATATTTATAGGTTTTTCAAAATATTTTTCCCTTTTCAATGCCCATTCTTTCCTCAAACATATCTTTTTATAAATAAAATAAACACACAAAAAAGTTATTATATGAAGGAAGCTATAGGAAAATAAGCTACGCATAGAAAACTTATGAAATATTTAGTTACTGCAAAAGAGAAGAGTGTTATTGTCAGACCATTGAATCTGTGCACTTTCAGTGCAATTGCCATTTTTTAGAAAAGTTAACGCCTACACTCACTCCATTCCACATGTTTCCCTCCCACCATGTTAAACAGCAGCCACAAACTTTTCCAAGTAGGGATGTTGTCAAACTTCCCCCAAACAGTGGCTTTTGAATATTGAATAATATAACATTAATTATTACTGATTTATAGGAAACAGATATTGACCTGTTTTTTTTTCGATGTTTTTACTTTTAACTTAACACTTCTCACTGAAGGACAAATTATATTTGAAGAGAAAAATTAGATGTTCAGTCTGGGTTCAAACCCCAGTCTGAGCATATAATTTTTCTCTTCAAATTCTTCTTCTTCTCGTTCTTCTTCCTTTCATGTGATAGACCTAGTGATCTGTTATGGTCTCAATCCAACATTTGAAGGGTCTGCCCAATGATCTCTTGCCTAGTGGCTGTAATTTAAGATTTGACGTGGCATTCTTGTTCTGCTCATTCTTCTTACGTGAGATTTCCAGTTGTTTCTGTATTTTTTTATATATTCCATGACTGATTCTGTTTGTAATTCTTTGAGAATCTCAGAATTCCTTTTATGGTCTGTTCTAGAGTAACCTGCAGTACATCTCATAAATTTCATTTCTGCCGCAGTTAGTCTTTGTTCGTCTACACTGTGGATTGTCCAGGCCTCTTCAAATTTAATTTGTCATTGAGTGAGAAGTGATAAATTTAATATTAAATATTGTTTTTCTTCATCACAAAATGCTATTACTTGCTTAGTAATATTTCTATCACCACTCTGTACTACAGTATTCATGTTGAGTTGAGAACACTGGACTGCAAGTGAAAATATAATCTGTCCTATAAGAAGGCTCAAAATTGCAAGTAGTGTGAGGGGAGGAAGGGGGAGAGAGAAAAGAAAGAGACAGAAATGCAGAGAGGGAAATGATTACTAAGACAGAAAAATAATTAGAGTTCAGTTTGTTGTGGACTGGTGGTTATGCCACTTGCCTCTGACCCTGAGGATTACAGCTTCAAATCCAATCATGGTCAATGGATTTTTAGGATGGAAAAATCCAAGGAGCAAGCCTTCCAGGAGGACTTTAACCCATCAGCATGGGAGGAGCTGCAGGAGGATTCCTTGGAATGGCATTTAAATTTGTAAGTTAGAAAACAAAATTACACAATTTGAAAATTAGTTATGTTATTAATAAAAAGGTAATATTTCCTCTACAAAATTATATTATTTAATAATTTATTTAGTGAACCTTTTCCGAAAAATAAGAACTAGTTCCAGTAAAGAAATCATGCAGGCAGTGCACGTCACTCCTCGCTGATGGATTAAGCCATGGGTCCCGAATCTGAAGATTTTCAGGCTTATAAAAGATCCTTAAGCCTGAACAAAGAGGCTTCTAAGCAAAATTTACCGATCTTTAAACATCCTAGTAATTCCTTAGTTGCCTGCTAGATGTCTCACTGAGTCAGTGTGTTGCCCATATGCCACTCATGACAATTTTGGGCAAATAAGGTAACTAAAATGAACTTGGTCTATTAACTCCTTACAAAGGAGAGGTTATGGCTCAACAATAGGCTATGCCATTAATCATCGTCATTGCATATCTTACAGGGGCACAGATCCAATGGTCAGACAATATATGTATTTTCTGATAGTTTTCTTAAATTTTGCCCTTAATTTGGTGTGTGATTTTATCAAAGTAAAGGGTTTTATAATGTTGTATTCATTAAATACATGAATTCTATGTGCATAATTTATTTGCATATTTTGGAACTTCTCAAGTGTGATTGAATACATAATCCAAAGATTGTATAAATATAAATCTGGTCCCTAGTAGTAAGTCACTGGAGACCATGGGATCCTTACATCAAAACACTCTGTCAACATCCCTGAAAAACCTGTTAAAGATTGTCGGTAGAGTATTTGTGCTACCATGTTTAATGGAATTAGTGACTTCTGCCATCAACAATGACAATATGTATCTTGACTTGGTGTGGTAGATGATCTCTATAAATGACCTGTGAATATTGGTACTTTATTTACTAAGGGATGACCTTATTACTAAGCCTAATTCTAAAACTACATGTATTTAGAAAGAAAATAATAAAAAAATTACTTTCTTAATATTAGTATTGTAGAGTGTGATCCATATAAAACTGGACACATTTAACCCTTAAAATGGCAATATATACTGTATGATACATTGCAATCATTCATTTCCAATCCAATCTATTCCCATTCATCGTACTGCAAGGACATGGGTGCTTTCCTACTGGGTAAAGTAATCCCACTACAGGCCTCAGGAGGCCCTTGGGGTAGTGGGAAGTTAAGGCTCCCACTTTTTCTAGACAATCGGCACTTTATGTCAGCCCTGCGTGACGGCCGCCTTTACCCCCAGAAAGGTGTCTGGTACTCATTTTCGTTAGAGGCTAAGTCGACCCCAGGGCCATAGTGCCGCCAGAAGGTTTGGTGCCTTAACCACTATGCTACGGTGTGCTCTTTCCTACTGGGTAGCATTTTTAATAAAACAATAGAAAACAAACAAATATAATTACTTTTTTTAGGAATTCACACAATGAGGTATTATTTATTCAGGTAAACTTTTATCTCTCACCTCATATTATTCTTCCTCTTAGACTAGTTTCAGCAGAGGGCAACAAAACTATGGTCATAGAAATACTGATGATGATACCAAAGATGCTGCCAAATCTAGTCTAATAAGAAGAAGAAGAAGAATATGAGGTGAGTGATATAAGTTTACTTAAATGAACAAGTAGAAATTAAAAATGTAAAATAAATTCAGTTCACATCACCTCATATCCTGTCTTCTAATTAGAGCAGTTTCAAAACCTAGTCAGTTTCATCCCCAGCAATTTCATGATCAAAGTTCTGTCATCCAGGAGCACTTCTTATGGACCAATGAACCTCTGAATCAAATCTACTTTCCCGGGAATTTCAAAATTCATTAATTTTCTTTCTTGTTTTTTTTTAACATAGATGTTTCCTTTAAACTAGAAATGCTAGTTTAATAAAACAAATGGAAAAACCAATAGAGCTCATAGTTTGGGAAAAAATCCACATTCAAAGAAACAAGGAAGAAAAATGAATGAACTTTGAAATTCCCAGGGGAGTTAATTTGATTCTGAGGTTCATCACTCTATAAATATTTTTATTATATACAACTTTCCTCATTAGAGGATTGCCTCAAGGACAAAGTGATACAGACAATTAATTTTTCGAATTGATGAAATACATTTAAAAAAAATTCAAATTGTAGGCCTAATTGAAGTATACATAGTATAAAGTAGAAATTTTGTAAATATGGTTTCTTAAAATTGAAATTGATCCTCTAATGGCAGCGATGGCAATTTTAGAAAGATACACTCTGTCCAAATCTAAGGAATTCCAAAATTTGGCTAAGAATCCTGGTATAATACCTCTTGCCCCAATCATCAACTCTGTGACAGCTATACTACCTAATTGGTATTTACCTATGTAGTAATCAATTGTTGGCTCATATATGGCTTTCTTTTCAGAGTCAACTTCCTCAGGTTGGCCACGATGAGCCTCAAAACGAATTGTGGGAGTAAGAAGCCTGGACTTCAGAACATTGGTTGTAAAAATACTGAGGAAGAAACAACCTAGATTTTGAATCCGGTCTAATTAGAAGATGGGATACGAGGTGAAGTAAACAGAATTTATTTTAAATTATACCTCACAGTGATATTTCCTATAATATTAATAATAATTCAAAGTAGAAATTACTTAAAATTTGTGTCAAATCATACGATATACATTATTAACTTTCAGTTTTACATGACTTTGTTTTCACTGCAGTCCACACATTTAAATAACTGGCAACGAGAAATTAGTGTCTTACCAATATAAGGGTTGAAGAATTATAATTACCCTTTTGGTAAATACAAAATTGAAATTGAGTTTAATAATTTCAGTGATACTGGTAGAATCAGTATTAGTGGCTCTACCATCCATGTCTTATCACTATTATTTTATATTAATGACTAAACTTCAAACTCCAAGGCACTAAAGGGTAGAAGACCCTTGGCCTAACATCAACATATGTTAATCACATAGGTGAATATCTTCCAGCCAGTATAGGGGTGACATGTGGTCTGCATATTGAGTCTGGTAGCTGTTATAGCTAGTTTTCTCAACCTGGAGACATTACTTATTATAACTACCCAAATTCCACACATGACTGTGTGAGCACTGGTCCCATACTGGCCGAAATTCAATGAGAAAATTTCTTCTGCCTTGGTGGACAAACCACACTAAGTCCCATAGCTCTGCATCAAGGTAGGATGCCTTAAAATGCTCGGCTATGGCACAAAACTTATTAATAATTACTTTCCAATATATTGTTGTCGTCCACCTCTGTGATCTCAAGGTAGCGTGCTGCCTTGTCACACAGCAGGCCCGGGTTCGATCACCAGTCGGGACAGTTTTTCTGGGTGAGGTTTTTATCGGGGTTTTTCCTCACCTGTAAGACAAATGTCAGGAAAACTTTAAGGCCCAAACGGTCCCCCGAAAATCATATGGCCATCATCATCATCATCATACTCCTCCTTCTCTGGTGTGGAAAGCAACGGGAAGCTACCACACCTACAATTCCCTAGTAAAGCTGCAAAGTATAGCATGAAAATGCTATGTTTGCAGTGAAAGACCTGTCCTCGGGCAGAATTACTATGGATGGATATTGTTGTATATCAGCCTTAGTTCTTTAGGGATTAAGTTCTTCGGTACCAAAGGCAAGGAACATAATCACTAGTTCCATATTTTAGAGCAGGGTTCACCAATTAGATTTCATGGTGGTCCATTTTCAAAGTAGTAAATTAAGTTGAGGTCCAGAACCACAGTTGATTAAACATATGAAGATTTCATTAAGTAATTAATCCATTCACCTCAAAAGACGAGATAGACTCGCCAGCAGTTAAATGGCCTTCACCTCAGAAGATGAGGTAGACTCGGCAGCAGTTAAATGGCCTTCAACTCAGAAGATGAGTTACACTCGCTTAACTCCACTCTTATATATTTTGTAATACATCCCTTGGCAGGATAATCTTTTGTTAACATTTATGAATAGTAGAATAATGTGTTTTGGCTTTTACTTTTATTGTGATCTCAAGTAACATTATCTTTTCTTTGTTTTGAATGTCTGAAAAGAGACAATATAATTTACAAGTAAGAATTAAATGAATCGTGAACTTTTCTTACCTCATACTTCCATGTTTTTTTAAACACACCGCAGTATCAGCAACCATCGTCACCATCATCAGCTGTTTTCACGACCGTCAATTTTTTCTTTTGCCAGTAATTATCCAAACTGCCATCTGGTGTTGTTTTGAAGGAATCATTTTCTAAACTGCCATCTGCTGTATTTTTGAAGAACTTTGTAATCAAGCTTGGTTCGCCTGGAATCTCGAAGTTCATGATTCTAGTATGGTTTTTTTAATATATATCTTTTCCCAAACTGTTAAATCCAATGGTTTGGATAGATGCTTCAAAAGTTTTGCTTCTTTTTCAATTCTATGATTCTCTAATAAACTATGTGCTACTATAGCTGATTTTTTAATTTCTCCATTCTTTATGTTTCTAAAGTGTTCTTTTTTACGAGTTTCCAAGTTCCTTTTTGTTTTTCCTATATATATCCTATATCCCTGTGTTTAAAAAAACATAGAAGTATGAGGTAAGAAGAATTTGCGATTCATTTGATTCTTATCAATAAAACCTCATAATGTTAAAAATTCCCAAATTTATTATATTAAAATATAATTTCCGGTAACTTAAATCCGGTTTCCAGGGAAATGTATTGAGCATTTAACCCTGATGCGAATGGGTTAATATTATAAGGAAATTATTTAAATATGTTATGGGTATGAATTGCACAAATTAAACAAAACACGTGGTAAATACTAAGTGAATACAGCACAGTAGTACACAGTTATTAATTCTAATAATTATTAATAAGTTTATGATAAACTTAACATATGGTCAGAGTAATATTTAAATATCTCACTTCACAAATTTCGATTTTTTCACGATACCAGGTTTCAAACGGAATACCATTCATCTTCAGTCAAATCTCTGACCACAAGCAGTACTGCCAACTGAGCCAACAATAATACTATCATGACATGAAATTTTGTACAAGTGGTTGTATTTGATGTTTAACTGGTTTTAATAATGTGTATTAATTTGATATTTAACTCATCCAGAAACCAAAGCCCCAGGGTCCGAATCCGGACCGCTGCCTGCCAATTGGTGACCCCTGTTTTAGGATACATATTCATGAATCAATTATGGGAAATAACATTATGAGGTTTTCAATTAATAATTAATAAAAAGAGTCGTATCTCACCTCATACTTTGTGTTCTTCAAGCATGGAAACTGCACTTTTCAAGAGGAATCCCTGCCATCCTCAGCCATCAATACAAGTTTTCAAGAGGAATCCCTCCTATCTTCTGTCATCATTACGACTCATAATGACTGAGGATAGGAGGGATTCCTCTTGAAAACTGCAGTTTCCATGCGTGAAGAATACAAATTATATGGTAAGATATGACTCGTTTTATTAACTTTTATTAATTATACTGCATATTATTAAATATTTCAAAAATCACATATTAACCATCCATCCATAGTAATTCTGCCCGAAGGTGCAATGGTAGCATTTTCATGTTATGCTTGCAGCTTTACTAGGGAATTGTAGGTGTGGTAGCTTCCCGTTGCTTTCCACACCAGTGAAGGATGATAATGATAAGGACGATGATGATGGCCATATGATTTCGGGGACCATTAGGGCCTTAAAGTTTTCCTGACATTTGTCTTACAGGTGAGGAAAAATCCCGATAAAAACCTCACCCAGAAAACTGCTCTACCGGGGATCGAACCCGGGCCCTCTGTGTGAAAAGGCAGCATGCTACCTCGAGACCACAGCAGTGGACATATTAACCATAAGTGAACATTTTATTTTAAGGTTTCAAAATTACTTTAAGAAAATTAAAAATTTATTTTACTAACATCTGTATTTGATAGATGGATTCTTCAATTTCAATGGAATTTTGAAAACAAGTTGCATTGAAAGCACATTCTTTTCTTTACTGTTGGGCTGTGGCACTCAACCACCTGTGACAATAGAATTTTAATACCTCACCAGAGCAGGTCTATAGTCCAGGCAATTGGCAGAGCTACTATAAATAGATCTCAGGGTTCAAAGATTTAGCTTAACGTGTTCTATTCAGTAGTTCATAAACTCAACAGTTTTGTATGAGCTTTGAGTGTTCATTATTTGTTGATTCAGTATATTAAAGAATTAAAAACCACTGGTAGTGTAGTGGTTAAAGCAGTGCACTACAAGCCGGAAGGTCGAGGATTCGAGTCCCATGGGGGTCAGGATTTTTAAACTGACCCAAACCTTCTGGCAGCACTATGGTCCTGTGGTCGACTAAGCCTCTAACGAAAACGAGTACCGGATGCTTGTTCTGGGGGTAAAGGCGGTCATCATGCAGGGGCTGACAACCTGGCTGACATCAAGTGCCAACTGTCTAGAAGAAGTGGGAGCCTTAACCTCCTACTACCCCAAGGGCCTCCTGAGGCCTGTAGTGGGATCACTTTACTTTACTATATCGTAAATTACCATCTGTAGAATTACAGCTGTATGTGATTTTTCTGAATGAAGCATATCAACAAAAAATAAAGCAATATGTTTGTAATATCTTGTAGAAAACATTTGCACCATTTCTATGAAACATTTTACTCCATATTTTGAGAATCTATAATCTGTACATCTGCACATATTTAGCCATTTTGAGAATATTTAATCTGTACATATTTAGCCATTTGTATTACACATAAATCCTAGATCTCATTATTATCAAGTCCACCGCTGTGGTATTGAGGTAGTGCTCTGCCTCGTCATGCAGCAGGCCCGGTTTCAATTCCCAGTTGGAACAAGCTTCCTGGGTGAGGTTTTTTCCTCACCTACAAGATAAATGTCAGGTAGCTTTGAGGCCCAAAAGGTCCCCAAACATCATCTGGCAATCATCATCAACCCCGGTGTGGAAAGCGACGGGAAGCTAGTAAAACAGCAAAGCATAGCATGAAAATTCTATGATTGCAGTGAAGGTCCCGCCCTAGGGCAGAACACTATAGAAATAGAGAATTATTACCAGTGGTTTTAGGCTCTTTCCATTGTTAACTAAGGAGAAATATTTCTGTCTAAGCTAGGATTTGAACCCAATACCTCCAGCTTTACACCCTCAGGCTCTACCATTGAGCTACTTAGGGAACTCCAAAACCAGGCACAAATTACTCTCTTTAATCTTGCTTCCCCATAGTATAGAAGTTGCCTTAGCTCAACTACTGTGTTAACTGATGTTTACAGATGTCGGCCATGGTGGACTAGTGGTTACGTTCCTTGCCTCTGGTTCTGAGGCTCGCAGGTTAAAACCGGGGGTCGACGGATTTTTCAGGATGGAAAAATCCAAGGAGCAAGTCCTCTGGGAGGGACTTTAAGCCATGGGTCCCAAGTCTTAAGATTTTCAAGCTCATAAAAAAATTTTCAGCCTGAATAAAGAGGCCTCTAAGCAAAATTTACCAACCTAGTAATATCTTAGTTGCCTACTAGATGTCTCATTGGGTCAGTATGTTGACCTCATACCATTCATGACATCTTTAGGAAAATAAGCATAACAAATTAACTTGGTCTAGTAACATTGGGGTGTTATGCCATTATAGAATAAATGCTTACAGATAACTTGTCTGTATATAATAATATCCATACTACATTCTCTCCATAACCTGATTTCAGGATGAGGCTTTCTTAAAATTGTTGCACTTGCTGGAAAATTCCACACTTTTAATTGTCATCAAAATGCCTGTTTTGTGTCTCTATCAATGAATTTGTCCACCAATAGGTTATCACAACCAAAATTTCCAAATTGACAATTACATGTTCACTTATGATTAATTATTAATAGACAACAATACACTAAAAATTGAATTATTAATATAACACAGTACTATACTCCCAGGAAAAGAAAGTCCACATGAGGGGATAATGGTCTAGTTGGACATGAGGGATTGTGAGTACATGCAGATGGATTACTCAAATATCATTGGCTACACTCAGATTTAACCCAGAAAGTTAGTGTGTGTTTGGAATAGGGAACTGGGTTGCCATTTTAACAGTATTTTCTTGAGAGAAATCCTTATATAAAACTGAAAATTGTAACACAGCAGGTACAGAGTTGTAAGTTGTAGCCGTCCAAGCAATACCCTCACTTAAAGAAAAAACAAAAACAGTTTCCCACTGGTCAACTGAGCTCTTGAGGGATCTGTTACTATCTTATGTGAAAGTGTCACAATCATATTTACCATAAAACTAGTTTGCATGCCATAAAAGAAAAACTATGTTTTTAAAATGTATAGTACATAGATTTGGAAAAAGTACTGCTAAATCTTGCTAGTCCACCCCTCCTTAACAAACAAATGCCGTTATTATGAGTTTGGAAACATCTATCCTCTGTACGTGGGGGGACACTGGCATAGCCCATAAGGTCTGTAGTAACTTCCTGGGTTGAATTAGAGTGTAGTGATGACATGGCAAAAGTTGTATGTTGTACTAACCACAACAAGTTAGTAAATCAGCCTACTAGACATATTGATTGTATTAATCTGATAATAATTAGCAATTAGTAGGGCAAGGATTTTTATGATATAGCATATATTTATTGGCAAGAGTGATATGTTTCTTAAATATACATAAATGCTTTTTATACAAAAACAAATTCAATTAACGTACTTTGTTAAGTCATATTTATGCATATTTGGCTATTTATATTTGACAGAGCATATTATAGCAATTTATTGGTCATATCAGTCAAATTTTCACTCTTTTACGAAGTAAAGAACTTTTATCGCACAATTTCCTTCTTTCTTGTTTGGGTTGTTAAATTTCTCCGAATTTTGTTTCTTATAAAATTTATGTTCCTCTTCTATTTTGTTTGAATTCACAATATACAGTTTTTCCCTTACATATACCCCTGAGCAAATATTTATGTATTGTCTCGCGACAAGCAGGTAGCAACTGATAATTTTAATAAAATAAAAAGCATGCAACAATATCAAATAGTTAATTTCCATTAACTGATATACAACTTGATTTTAAAACTGAAATAACTATAATATTATTAGGTCATATTTTTTGTGTTACATTGCATATTTTTGTAAATTTTAGGTCATAACTGCATTTTTTTTCATATTTCAGTGGATTTTAGGTCATAAGAATCCTAGCCCTAGTGGTTAGTACTAAATGTTATATTAGTTTTTTAATTATGCTTATATTGCATTTCCAAACTATGTTTTCGAAGTGTACAATACTACCTAGACTCGTGTGACTGTCGCGTGCTCACCCGCATTCCTTCTTGGGATTTTCTTTCTCTGGGAGTACAGCAGTCATACGGCAACAATGGATGGCAAGGCTACCAATATTGATTCTCCGAGACCCTTCGGATCTTAAAATTCAATTTCTATTACTTTCCACAGCAGAAAAATGAGTTGTTAAAACTGTTCCATTTTATATGGACCACCCTATATTTTAATGCATTTCAAAAGTATATAGGCTTCAAGGCCAATTCATAAAGGAATAAATTCAAATTCAGTGGCATAAATATCAAAAAGTTGTGTGATTTGGCAATTCATGTCCCTCTGATTGTATATTTACCTTGTCCTGCTGGAGTGGCTTGCATGCTTAAATGACCAAAGAGTCACCCTATGCCACACAGGTCGAAGGCGATAAGCCAGATTAAAAGAGGTGCCTTGGTCAAAAAAATAGTTATCTTTTACTGTAAATAGAGAAATGCAAACACGGGTTCCACTGGGCTAAAATATTACACAGGATTGGAAAACATTAGCTTAGAATAGAGATGTAAGGAGAGCTTATGTCTGCATGGTCATGAACCTCAAGGCTTTTACCCGTGCTACTGTTCTGTAAGGCAATGCAGATTCCCTGCAAGGCTTTGTGACAGTTCTATGCGATAGCAGATAAAAACTAATAATCAAATAAAAATATCCCAAAAAATCACAAAATAAATATTCAAATAAAGTTTAACGCATAAAATAAATATATTTCTTTATAAAAATAAAATGATTATTTTAATCAATCTTTGAGTATTTTTTATATTATTTACATTTTTGTGATTCTGCAGATATGTTACATATTTATCTTAACTCATTTTCAATTTAATTATTACGTTAAACTTTATTTGAATACTTATTTTATGATTTTTTTGTGATATTTTTATTTATTTATAATTAATTCTTATTTGCTATCACATAAAACTGTCACAGCTCTTAAAGACTTTAATGACACTGCCATGCTGTACAACTTCTGGAACATTCAACCTTTATCCAACTTCGTTGTTCCTGTTTTGAAAACAGTGACAACACTACATTAGAGCATCAGCTCTATTATTAGCGACATCATTAGATTCCGTCGTACAGCATCCCTACAGTAGTGTTGCCATTATTAAAGTTCCAACCCTCGTACAAGATTTATAGCTGCCATTTTGCAACCGATATTGTGTTAAACAATTAACACAAGGGAAAGAGTGTGTTTTTAGCTTGCAGCAAAACACATCATTAAAAATAGCATGTCAATGAAACAACATTTTTGTTAAATTATGTGTTAAAACAATATAACAATTTTGATGTATTTGCTTTAACATGTTCCAGTCCTGGACAAATTAATTTTTTTAAAAGGAAAATTAATCCATAGTTAAATATGGGAAATAACATTATGAGGTTCTTAATTTGTAAATTAATGAGTCATTTATTAACATCTTACCTCATATTTTATGTTTCTTCAAACACGGGAACTAGTTTTCGAGAGAAGGATCTCTCTCATTTTTAACCGACATTATGACTACTGGATTTTCGTTGGAATCTCCATCAATAACGTTGCCATCTGGTGTTGATTTGATGAACTTTGAGATGAGGTCACGTTCATCAGGAATCTCGAAATTAAATGAATCTAAATTTGTTCTTCCGAATATAATCTTATCCCAAATTGTCAATTCTAAAGGTTTTTCCATTCAATGAAGAAGATTTTAAGAAAGAATACAATCACATTTTGAACATAGCCAATTTAAATGGTTTTGGAAAAGAAATAATTGTAAATAAATTAAAGAAATTCAGACAACAAAAAAGATTGAAAGATACACTACCCTGCAATCTGATTCAAAGGAAAGAAAACAGTTTAAGAAAATTACGTATCATCCTGAAATACATAAATTTCAAAAAATTTTCAAGAAATTCAATATTGCATTGGCACCGATAAATAAATTTAGCCTTGGTAATCTATTAATAACTAATAAGAAATTGAACACCCCAGATAGCAAAAAATCTGGAATTTATCAAATTAATTGTAAGGACTGCGATAAAGTATACATAGGAAAAACAAAAAGAAATTTGGGCACTCGCACTAAGGAACACTTCAGAAATATTAAAAATGGTGAAATTGAAAAATCAGCTATTGCAGCACATAGTTTATTGGAGAATCATAAAATTGAAAAAGAAGCCCTACTTTTAAAACATTTGGAAAAACCTTTAGAATTGACAATTTGGGAGAAGATATATATTCGGAAGAACAAATTTAGATCCATGAATTTCGAGATTCCTTATGAACGTGACCTCATCTTAAAGTTCATCAAATCAACACCAGATGGCAATGTTATTGATGGAGATTCAAACGAAAATCCAGTAGTCATAATGTCGGTTAAAAATGAGAGAGATCCTTCTCTCGAAAACTAGTTCCCGTGTTTGAAGAAACATAAAATATGAGGTAAGATGTTAATGAATGACTCATTCATTTAGGAAAATTAATGCTTGAACTGGGAATTAAATCCCAGACCTCTGACTCTGTACATCAATAAGTTGTCATACCGAGACCCAATACAACCGCTAAATTTTCTTTCCACTTATACAATTGTCATACATCCAAACAAAATTTCTGTTAAATTATGCGTTAAAACAATATAACAATTTTGATGCTATATTTACTTTAACATGTTCCAGTCCTGGACAAATTAATTTTTTAAAGGATAATTAATGCTTGAACCGGGAATTAAATCCCGGACCTCTGACTCTGTACATCAACAAGTTGTCATACCAAGACCCAATACAACCACTAAATTTTCTTTCCACTTATACAATTGTCTTACATCCAAAAGCAGATAGCTTGTGCTATTAACAATGCTATCCGACAACTTCTATTCGAATGGACTGCATGCTGATGTACAGAATCAAAGGTCTGGGGCACAATTCCCAGTTCAAGCGTTAATTTTCCTTTTCAAAAAATTAATTTACCCAGGACTGGAAAACGTTAAACTAAATAAAACATCAACATATTAAGTTTTACCTCTTAATTATTAATTAAATATTAATAATTTTAAAAATTATTGTTAAAAATACTTTGAATAAAAATCATCTGAAGGCTTTGTTAACCCATTCAACTCGTATGACGTGACGTTCATGCGCGCTCTAGTGAGGCCTGGTCTTCAAATGACGTGACATTCACGTCAAGCGCATGATTTCATATATTTTGCAATAACTTCCAAACTACCCCATAGATGTCTAATGTGTGTGCTTTGTTAGGTTCCTGAGAGAAAGCATGTTGGACGACCCGCTTTTTTTGTAAGAATTCGTGAAATTAGAAGCTGCCTGTTTGTTGGAAATATATAGAAGAAATTTGTAGTGCTAAGTCTTTGAAATGGTGTCTAAGAGGGTGTGTGGTGATGATTGTGACGGGATTCTGAGTTTATTAGAGAGTTTTGTCCTCGAAACATTAGACAGAACACCGACAGGAAAACTGAGGAGGATAAAAGGGCAAAGACCTAGGGAAGAAATAAAAAAACCAAAACTCTGCCTGAAGTACCAGGATGCAAGGTGTTGACTTGCAAGACCAGATCACTGCCTTTTTCCCTATAATGTGTTGCACTGTAAAAGGATACAGAACATTTTTTTTCTATTAGCTGGACATATTTATGTTTAACTCTTTTGTGGTCTACAATAATTTCATAGATAGCAAGACAGCATATTCGACCTTCAGAATATGCTGTCGCCAAGCAGTTATTGGAGACAATTCAGCTGCCATCCTACAATGTGAGAGGCCCCCCATCATCAAGTAAAACCCCTGTCAGGTTACAGGCAAGGAACTGGGCTCACTTTCCATTGTATATCCCCAGCACAGAAAATAAAAAGAAACCCTACAAACGTACAGAACAAAAGAAGTAAAACTACATTTCACTGCAAAAAGTATGAAGTTCCACTTTATGTCCCAGTATGTTTTGAGATTTACCACACCAAAATATCACTTTAGGCAAGTACAATTATTCAAAAGCCTTCACTAAAATTTCTAAAGAAAAATATTTATTAAATTCCATTCTATGAGCATTTTTGTGTTTGCATGTAAAGAGCATGACACCTCCAGTCTTCTGTGGCCATTTAAATCTGAGTGGAGGGGAAAGTTAGCAGGCATTTAAATAAGAGTCCATCGGGTTAATAGCACAAACTATCTGCCTTCAGACATAAGAGAACTGTATAAGTGGAAAGAAAATTTGGCAGTTGTATCAGGTGTCGAATGGTGTAATTGACTGCATGCTGACATACAGAGTTTGAAGTCTGGGGTTCGATTTCCGGTTCAGGCATTAATTTTTTTTTTTCAAAATATAATATAAAAATTTGTTAAAATTGTCATTAAAAATTTTCATTAATATATAAAGGAAGTGACTATGAGGTTAATTTTAGTTAATAAATAGAGTTAGATTTAACACTTCACCTTATAATTGTAGATTTCTTGAAGACTACTTTCGATATATCTTCGTATCATTTTCAATTCTATCTAACTGTTGAATTGGTGATTGGCGATCCTTTAGGTTGCTTCCTGCTCCCTCTGTTGGGAATCATTTCATCATTCAGACTACTGAGGGAGCAGGAAGCAACCTACAGGATCGCCAATTACCAATTCAACAGTTAGATATAACTGGAAATGATACAAAGATGTAACGAAAGTAGTCTTAAAGAAGTCTACAATTACGAGGTGAGTTAAATCTAACTCCATTTACTAATTTGTTAAACCTTAACAATCATTGGCAAAACCAGGCCAAAGAATATTACATCATAAATTTGGCTGTGTAACCATAAGTTAGTTCATTAGGTTAGCATTTGTTACATTATATTATGAAAGTTACCTGAAGTTTTGGATGGTGAACAACATTGTAATTTAGTTGAGTTGTTTCTTGACTCACCTCATACTTCTTAACTCCCTCGCAATCCGGATTTCATCACTCTATTTGTGACATTCTCAATGCTGTTCACGTTCACAAATAGAGTGACGAAATCCGGATCGCGAAGGAGTTAAGAAGTATGAGGTGAGTCAAGAAACAACCCAACTAAATTAAAATAAACCTCATAGTGTTATTTCCTACCTACATAAATTAACATTGTAATTCTGTACCTCAGTGGAATTCAAGACAACACCAAACTGAACTGAGTCAGTGTAGCCAGCAGACAATTCCCTTAGTCGACAATCCTGCACCAACTATAAATAATATTTATCATTACATGATCCATAATGTTTTATTGAGAGAGCCTAAGGTCTAATGTGATTCTTTTTACAATGGCAGGTGGAATACCACATATCTACAATGAATTTAGGGATTGTTCTTCTGGTAACAATAACTACTCAACAATAAATATAAATTCAATCTCATTTCGTTTCATCTACATTATTATTACATTTTATTATTATTGTTACAATAAGTAATATAGAATTTTATTAGTGCATATGAAGATTTCAGAAAAATAAAGAGCTAAGTCCACATTAATAAATTTTAGATACAAAAACAAGAACTCTATGGCACAACAGGCCTAGAAGACCCTTGGTCTACCAGCTGGTTGCTGGCCTCATATCCACATCCATTAATAGGAGAGAGAGAGAACATCCAGCCAGTGTAGGGGTGACATGTGGTCAGAAAGTCGGGTCCTCCAGCTATTATAGCTTGTTTTCTCAAGCTGGAGCCGCTACTCATTGTAGCTACCTAAATTCCTCATGATGCTAAGTGGGCACTGGTCCCATACTGGCCAAAATTCAATGAGAAAATTTCTTCCTCCATGGAGCGCAATGCCAAGGCATTTTGCCTTAACCACTCGACTATGGAGCAGGACTATTTTGCAGTAAAATACGGCAAAACTGGACTTAGCTGTTTATTTCCCTAAACCTTTGTATTTACTAGCATATTTCATGGTTTTTTAAAGGCATATTTAGTAGGTTTTAGGGCTCTAACTTCTCGTAATACAATTTTAGGAGGCATTAGATTGCATTGATTTCAGAATAGGTACCACCAGGAAGAAAGTGATTAGGACGACTTTAACAGTTGGAAGAATGACATCCAGGAATGGGATTGGAAGAGAAGAAGTGCTTGGACAGAAGAAAATGGATATTGGGAACAGAAAAAGACCACCAGATGTAACCATCAATAGAATAATAAATACCTCATTATTTGCATCTAGCATATTTTCACATTGAAGAATGAGTTGTGGTAAAGCCCTTACAAATTGAAGTCTGTGATACAGAGGGATGCTGGCTGACCGGACTGTCATGCCATCACAAGGCCAGATGGTCAAAGATCTTAGAATGGGTACCACCAGGAGAAAGGACTGAGATGAATTAAACACAGGTGGAAGAATGGAATCCAGGAAGCCATGAAAGGAAGGGGATTGGAACAGAATGACTGCTTAGACAAAAGGAAGTGGGAATTGGGAACAGAGAAACACCATTTGTAACTATCTATTGAATAACGACAACAGATTGAGGTCTTAAAGCCAATATACTCTAGAAGATGACTATTTTGTTAGCTGTCAAGATTAGTATTTTAACAAAACTATTGACTTTTAAACATTAACTGCTTATAATTACATTATTATTGTATAGTTTGGGAAGTATTCCCTTGTGTTTCTTTACTTGGCACTATGTAGAATACACATTACATGAGTGGAATGCGAGACCCGTGATTTTACTCTAGTGCTTTTTTTGTGATAAATCATTCTCATCAAATATATCCAAGTTAAGTACTATCACAAGCCTATTAAGTTACTCACTCAATAATTGTGCACGCTGCATGACATCAATAAATTTAGTGGTTCAGAGCAAAGGTGGACCAAGTCCAAATTTTACTCCTTTAAAAAAACTGATATAAAGGTAAAGCAATACATTTAATTGTAGATAAAAAAATAAACAATTTTTTACAGTTAAAAAAACAACACTTGGTTCACCATTGCTCTGAAGAATTACTGATATTTTGAATTCAAAGTCACATATAACTAGGATTTTCTAATTTTTGGATTTGGTCTACTTCTTGCTCTGAATCCCTCAATTAAGAGATGAGTTCTCGATACTCAAGAGTTACCAATATCGAATGAAAATGATTTTGATATATCGTTACTTCACCAATAACATAGATCCCAGAGAAGCAATTCAGGTAACAGCAAAATACCCATTATTATCCTCTTATCCTTTCCCCCATTCTATAGTGCCTCCATCCATCCCATTTTTTAAAAATTTTTCTTCTTTCTTTTTTGTCCAATGTCACCATGTTGCCTTATGTTATTTCTGGCATTGGTGGAATTGTAACCCAATTCTGAGGTTGGGATTTAACTTCCTGTGTCCCGAAAGATAGTTTAACAAGATACATATTCATTTTGTGCTTAATAGGTTTGTAAGGAATAGATTCCCTGTGTCCCTATTTCTACAAGGAAAAAAATATTTTAATACGAAAAAAAAAATTGGGGAGTTCAAAAAATTTTGGAGGGCTTTTATGGAGGTCCTGAATCGAGATTTTTTTCAATTATGATTTTATTTTCACATTTAATGGGTTCATAGAGATCAAAATAACAAATTTGCAAGATCAACATTAATAAGATTCATGATAATTTCCGTTGAGGTATTATTCAAAATTAAAATATAAAATTATGAAATATTTACCTAAAAGGTTCATCTCCTCAACTTTATTAGTTATTTATCTGTAGTCCCAAAAGCGCTAGATAAATAATTAATAAAATTGAGGAGATGGACCTTTTAGGTAAATATTCCATAATTTTATATTTTAAATTTTCCAGAAACTAAAAAATTTGATTCTTTAGGGGTTTTATGCAAGGGATCGTATATGATATATTTTGATCTCAACCAAGTTCTTGTCTTTTAATTGATACCACCATCTGAAGACGGTAGTTGAAAATGAAAAAAAAAATTAGTTTGAAGGTATTGAATATGACACCACCGATCACAAAGCAAGAAAAAATTTAAATGCCAAAGGTATCATATGATACCTAGGGATGCAGGAGGACAATGGGTGATAAATGATAATGAAACATCAGGAGAGGCATTAAAACTAATCCTAACCTACATACCAGTCCATCGAGGACCAGGTGAATATTTGCCTTTAAGAAATATATCTTCTGATCTCAGCAGGTTTCAATCCTAGGACCCCCCATGAACTGTAGTCAGAACCTCTTTCAATTCATCCCAATCATATCCTCTGTCTTGTAAATTTATCTTCACTAGGTCAGTCCATTTTTCTCATGGTCTTCCTCATGGTCATTTGCCTTCGACCTTTAGATTAACCACATGTAGATGCAGTCTTCCTTTTTCCTTTCTTTTCAGGTGTCCAAATCATTTTCATCTATTTTTTACTCATCATCATCAACATCCGGTATCATGGCAGCTGCCTCCGTCTTCCGGAAACCAAATGCCATTCCTCTCTGTCCATCCATTGGTCTTCCTCCAATCCTCTGATATTCATAGCCGCTTGTACCCCTTCTATCCAAGTTTTCTTTGGTCTACCTCTCTTCCTCCTTTCCATTGGGATCCATTCCATAACAATTTTATGCAGTCTTTGCTCTGGCATTTTTTTCACATGGCCATACCACTGTAATCTTTTATTTTCTATAATGTCTATGATATCAACCCCTCTTGTACACCCATAATTTTCCTTATTTCCATATTTCGTATTCTATCCATTCTAGATTTTCCAGCTGATCTTCTTAAATATATGTGTATATATAATACATATATATTTTATTTATTTAGAAGGTTTCACATCTTCCTGTGCCTAATTAATCTACTGTCATTCTACTCCACATCTCTGCCATTCCAATCTTCATCACCAATATCCTTTTTCCATCATGCTGCTCAAAACACCATCAATCCACATTATTATTGACCATGCTCTTCTTCTTCTACCAAGTGGCACCCATTCTAGTATTCTTCTTCAGAAACTGTCTTCTGTCATTGTTAATGACAAAGAAGTTGTGTTAAATGGTATGAACGCTAAATTTTCAAGTGTGTGTAAATTGTAGTTGGTGAATATTGGAATACCACAGTACAGAGTGATTAGGGTGCAGCTTGCATTCAGATGGAAATTTCATCATGAGTCACCTACAGACAAAACAATTCTGAATTGGTATTGAGATTTTGTAGTGTGTATGTATATATAATAAAAGGAAAGGCCATTCAGGGAAACGGCCTGTGAGTATGGAAAGTGTAGAACAGGTGCAGGAGGTGTTTGTACGTAGACCTCGAATGTCTGTGCGTAGAGGTAGCCAGCAGTTAAACATTTCTAAATCCACTATTTCCAAAGTTCTACATTCTTGTTGAGTGTCTTTGAAGTAGGTAGTTAAATTGTTGAGATTCTCCTTCTAATGACACAAGTTTCATGTAAATCAACAACAGTCTGCGACGCTATACCAGGTTATAGCCGCGGAATGTTCTTGTGCACATAGTGTATTACCAATTCAATCTCCTCAGATCTAGTAATCAGATACATTAATAATAATGCAATAAAATTGTATTTTGGAGAAAAAAGTTGTTGAGTAGCAAGTATGAAAATTAAAATATGTAACGTATTATCCTGAAGAAAAGCTATATTTGGGTATAAGCCACACCTTAAAAATTTGAGGGAAAAAATAAGGTTTGGCACATAAATAAGTTGCACCTCGACTGAGAAAATAAAATGTAATATTTATTTTAAATGAGAGAAGAAAAATTACCATAAATGCTTATTTTCTTGTACTCACATCTACATATTTGTATCTTTGCATGTAGAAAAGAACCCTAGCTTCAAGTTCCAGATATTCACCGCATTTTGGTCCCCTAAACAATTTTCTCTTTGAATCTGATTTCTTCTGTTTTTCTTCTCAAGCAACCAAAATTGCACACTGTATTCTTCCAGTCCATACTTTCTTTCAGCTCCTTTGTTGGTTGCGGTTTTGGCCTAACAAATGACTGCAAGTGTGAAGCTTGCATCATAACCACGACAAATTCCCTCTGGTGATGGGCGGACAAACCTTACAATTAAATCCTTTCACCCAAGAACTACAGAACAAAACCAATCCACAGAACAAAAAACTGAAAGAATTGCAGTTAAAAGATTAATGAAAAATTCAGAAATGTAAATACTAAGTTATTTTCTGTTTTACACAAAGAACCAGAAAATAACTTACCATATTATCTGGTTTACAAGACACTCCTTTGTATAAGATGTACCCCGATATTTAATATAATTTTCTAGAAAATAACTAAACTTACATTTCATAAAACAATAATATACTAGTCTTAACCGTTTAGTAGTAGGCAGCACCACATGTGGCAGTTACGTCAACCGTACAGAGAATGTAGGTATAGAAAAAGAAGAGAAGTGAATCCCTAGGCCTCCAATAATCTAATACCATCAGGGTCGAAGAAAACAAGAGTTCAGTCAAGTAAGATTGGATAGCAAAAATGTTACTTTTGCAATTTAAATGAAGATATGGAAAGAAACCATCTCCTACATTGTCCAGCTTTTGTAGAAGAGACCAACCTTCCTGCTAAATATTGGAGTGCAAGAGAGTGAATGATTTCATTGTCAAGTGCTCGACATTAGATACCAATCAACATTTCATAAAGCATCAAAACCATGATCTCTCAAATATTTGATGTTACGCATAAAGGATACTTTGACTGGTATTGTAGAAATCATTTTTGGTAAAATGGCAATGCACAATTGCATAATATTTCCTTCTGACCATACCAAGTTCTAATCATTTTCTATAGGGAAAGGTCCGAAATGTCTTTCAGATTTTCTATTCCCATGTTCTTCTGCATATTTTACAACTTTCAATTGGTAACTTGAAGTACAGGGTCTACATTGTACGTTGTATCCACGTGAGCAGTGTTTTCACTCTCTTTTATAAAGCCTGCATTAGCCACACTTGACTTGCATGTGGCTTTCGTGCTTTAACTGTATAAAAAGTATTACATATAATCTTAATAAGAATCAAATGAATCATGAATTCTTCTTACCTAATACAACTATTTTTTTAACACAAAACTGAAATATTGGGAAACATATCATTCCCATTTTCAGATGTTTTCACGATAGTCGTGAAAACAGCTGAAGATGGAAATGATGTTTCCCAGTACTGCAGTTCTGTTTTAAAAAACATAGATGTATGAGGTAAGAAGAATTCACGATTCATTTGATTCTTTTCAAGAAAACCTCATAATGTAAAAATTCCCAAATGTATTATATTAACATATAATCTTATCTCATAAAATATGTTGAAAGTGCCGTCCTTCCTGGGTTATACAGATATTGTATCTGGAAACAACATTCTGGCTGACAAGAGTTAGTTCTTCCACTGTAATGTTCATGGTTTATTTTATTTAACAGTTTTCACAATTTATTTAACTTTCACAGGGAAAGAACACTATGAGGTTTAATTTAATAATTAAATTAATGTTTTTATTACCTCACCTCATATCCTTTTTCTACCGACAGAAGTAAGAAGGAAACCGCCAAGAAACGACATAACACCGGTCGACCAGAGGCTACTGACGATGGAGATAAGCTCCGAAACTGCAGTATAGAAGAAAAAGGATATGAGGTGAGGTAATAAAAACATTAATTTAATTATTAGTTTTCACAATGTTTCACATCTTCCTGCACCCAATTAATCTACTGTCATTCTCTTCCATATCTCTGTGCCACTCCAATCTCCATCGTCCAATCATTTTTCTCTCATGCTGCTCAAACCACCACCAATCCACATTTTTTTGACCGTCCATTTCTTCTTCTTCTTCTACCAAGTGACACCCAGTCTAGTATTCTTCTTGGGAATCTCTCTTTGCCTTTCTTTTTGCATGACCATACCATTTTAATTGTTTTTTTTTATGAAATCCAAATTTGAAGTTTCAACATTCATATCTTGTTTAAAAACACTGTTTCTTATTTTGTATCTTCTGGAAATTCCAGCTGAAAGCCTACAAAAATCCATTTCTGCAAATTTTAATTCATAAGAATCAAATTCCCAAATTTATTATATTAAAATTTTAATTTACTTATTGTTCTAGATTTTAATTCACATGTTTCTGTATGCCATTGTACTCCTTAAGTTATGTAGGTAGGAAATAACACTATGAGGTTTACTTTAATTTTGTTGAGTTGTTTCTTGATTCACCTCATACTTCTTAACTCCCTCGCAGATCCAGATTTCGTGATGAAATCTGGATCTGCGAGGGAGTTAAGAAGTATGAGGTGAGTCAAAAAACAACTCAACAAAATTGTACTCCTTATTGTATTAGAAATGTTTGTTTTTGCTTTTGAACTTATATTCTGATCCCATGAAATGTCATTTAATTTTGATATTGCAGATTTACTTTATTTATTCTCTCACAAATTTCAGTATCATGACTTCCATCTGCACTAATTTTTGTCCCCAAATATACATATCCGTCATAGGCTTTTACTTTTTCATGTTTCTGATTTCATTTATAATATTTTCTTTCAGGTCCTCTAATGTGTGAGAATTTGTTCAATAAACCTTATCTGTAAGAATCAAATGAATTGTGAATTCTTCTTACCTCATACATCTATGTTTTTTAAACACAGCACCGCAGTATCGGAGAACCATCTTCTCCATCATCAGCTGTTTTCATGACGATGGAGAAAATGGTTCTCCGATACTGTGGTGCTGTGTTTAAAAAACATAGTTGTATGAGATAAGAAGAATTCACGATTCATTTGATTCTTATTAATGAAACCTTATAAGGTTAAAATTCCCAAATTTATTATATTAAAACAAAAACCTTATCTTCCAGGTTATCGCACAAGTAAAAATCATATACTGTTAGATCTGGGAAGGAAGTTGGAAAGAGACTAGCACTGATCACTCTGTCTGCTAACACTTCCGACATTTTAAGCGCTTTGTTGCTTTGTGTGCAGAAGAAACTGAAACTTCTACTTGTGCTTCATTTGAGAATGATTTATTCAGTGAATATTCTCAAGATTCTCACCAATCTCATCTAGCTTTTATTCTATTAAAATTGTTTGTGTGCGCACACATTTTTTTTTTTTTTTTTTGCAATGAGCCAGTATTTTTAAATTTATGTTCTTGAATGTTGCACTTCAGAAGGAAATGTCTGAATAAGTTCATCACCACATATCCATCAAGCAGACTCGTACTTAAAATAATTTTTACACATGAAAATAAAATGCACCAGCGAAATCGGTCTCACTATCTTGATAACTTAAAGCTGACTAACTACATTCAGGTGCCATGAAGGTCAAATTTAATGCGCACCACCTGCTGAAGCAAGTGGCATAGCCCACTTTAAAAAACCCTGCTCGAGCAGTTACAGCTTAAAATGTAGACCCGGTATATGAATGTCACCTTCTCTTTTTCATCACATAAAACAGTGGGGAAAATATCAAATGGAACACAAAATGTCTCTACATGTGAAATCAATACCGATAAACATCGGTATAAAACTTGAATAAGATACTCTGTATTTGAAAAGAAAACGCATATTTTTCTCTTATACATAGTTAATTCCCTAACCCCAAATGCTACGAGCCGTTGCTACATAGCAATGGCTCGTAGTATTTGGGGTTAGGGAATTAACTATGTATAAGAGAAAAATATGCATTTAGATTGGAGGCCTAGGTAGCTCACTTGGAGTCAAAGGTCCTGGGTTCAAACCCCAGTCTAGGCGTATATTTTTCTTTTCAAATACAATTTGTCCATCATTAAGATGTTTAAAAAGAATAAAAACAAGATACTCTGTTCTTAGCCAATGACATGCTAGAAGTCACATGAATATCAAATGTGTACTTGATTGTGCCACTAATCCATACAAAGATTTAGAAGATAAAAGGGAATGCATATGACTTTTCCTTGTACTGTTTCCTTTTATCCTTTTTATTTTGTTGTAAAAGGTAAAGTGATCCCACTACAGGCCATAGGAGACCCTTGGGGTAGTAGGAGGTTAAGGTTCCCACTTTTTCTAGACAATTGGCACTTGATGACAGCCAGATTGTCAGCCCTGTGTGATGGCCACCTATATTCCCAAAACAAGCTTCTCGTACTCATTTCCATTAGAGGCTGAGTCGACCCCTGGACCATGGTGCCACCAGAAGGTTTAGGTCAGTTTAAAAATTCTGACCCCACCGGGACTCGAAACTTTGACCTTCTGGTTTCTTTGTTGTGGGTCGTCATATTTCAATCCCTTCCAGCTTTCTTAATATTGAGACTTACAAGTAAAGTTGAGATTCCTTAGGACAGGTTACTGGACTGACGCTAAGTATTCCAGTGGTAGGACTGCTACCTTTTAGTCTCTGGACAGACATTAGGATACGTCATTTACTCAGTACCTGATGGAACGGTTATACCGCCGTGACTCGCTCCTCAGAGCCTTGTTTCTTAAAACAGGTCATACCACGAGAAGGAGAGGAAGAAATTTGGGAAGGAGAGGTTTGCTGCATGTCACTACCCCTTACAACATCTCATAAGAATAACAAATGAAAATTTTAGAAAACAAAATTTCTGATTATAATCAAGATGGATGCAACATGTTCTTGAATGGAGGATCACGGATACCCAAGCAGATGTTAAGCTATCAACCTGCAGAAAAAAGTCCAGTACGTCCACTGAAAAGACTTCTGAATGGTATTTCTATTGACGCTGAAACAGGTCAATAAATGGCCTAAATTTGTGAACGGACTGCGATGATGCGTATGACTTTCAAAAGCAGATGACAATATTTATCTTCATTATATAAGATGCACCCAAATTTTAAGACAAATTTTTAAGATAAAAAAGGTAGTACTTATATTTCTGAATTTTGTTCTAATATTTAACTACAATTTTCTGAGTTCTGTTCTCTTGTGGATTACTTCTGTTCTGCAGAATGTGATCTATTAGAAGCTAACGAAACAATGCACATAATTCATAGTTCAATACGGGAAATAACATTGTGAGGTTCTTAATTCATGAATTAATCAGTCATTTTTTACATCTTACCTCATAGCTTATGTTTTCTTAAACATGGGAACTGCAGTTTTCAAGAGAACCACCTCTCTCATTTTCAACCGACATTATAACTACCGCATTTTCGTTGGAATCTCCATCAATAACATTGCCAACTGGTGTTGATTTGATGAACTTCGAGATCAGGTCCCATTCATCAGGAATTTCGAAATCCATCAACAAATTTAGATCCATGAATTTCGAAATTTCTGATGAACAGGACCTGATCTCGGAGTTCATCAAATCAACACCAGATGGCAACGTTATTGATGGAGATTCCAATGAAAATCCGGTAGTCATTATGTCGGTTGAAAATGAGAGAGATGGTTCTCTCGAAATCTGCAGATCCCATGTTTAAGAAAATATAAATTATGAGGTAAGATGTAAAAAAATGACTCATTAATTTATTAAATGCACATAATGTCAATGTGAAAACACCCATAAAAGTTTGCATTATTATTGATAAAATTCCAGCAGTTTCTGTTACAGACACTAGCTTCATTACTGCAAATGAGCATAATTTTAACAGCAAATGTATGAAAGAAGCCATAATATCAAACATAAGCTACAACCAGATACTTTGCAACTAAAATTTCAACCAAAAATGTGGCATATATTTGGTATTGAGTATCGAGAAATCTCTGACATTAACCAAAAGCATTAGATTGAGCATAATGCATATGATTAATTATGGGAGAACATGATGTGACTTTTTTTAATCTACAACTGATATGTAATAGGTTTTGTAAATATGAGGAAAACTTCTTAAAAAAACTTCCAATTGCCAAGTGTAATGTTAGGGGGGAAAAAAATTGCCCTCTCTACATGCACATCTTAATGCCTAAATATTAATGCATATATACATAAATTTACTACACACATTTCTTCTTGTGGTAGCCATAAAAAAATAATGAAGTAATGCAAAGTAAAATAAAAATAAAAAAAATCTTACATAAATAAAAAGTGTTTTAAAAAGTCAACATTATTTCCTATCGCTAACTACTGCATTCAAAATGTGTAAATAATTTAAATTTGAATTACAACAAAATATACATTTCTTATTTTTTTGGTGAAATAAAGTTGTGTTTGAATTCAGCATTTTTATGCAGCTGCACTCATTCCAGTGCTCTGCTTCAGTTTAAACCATGGAGTTTCCTTGTACAAGAACCATAAATCTGAAGCCCACAAAAAGAAATTCAGGAAGCCAAGAATCTGAAATGCAAAAAAAAAAGTAGCATCAGTATTAACATTCTCCAATCACAACAAATTGGCATTAAAGGATAAAAACACACACACATAAGTACGTAGGGTGTAAATGATATAAGCTGCCATAATAACCCATTCACCTCAGAAGATGAGGTACACTCACTGGCAGTTAAATGGCCTTCAACTCAGAAGACGAGGTACACTCACTGGCAGTTAAATGGCCTTCACCTCAGAAGATGAGGTACAATCACTGGCTGTTAAATGGGGGGGGGGGCCCCCCTTCAACTCAGAAGACTAGGTTCCACTCACTGGCAGTTAAATGGCCTTCCCCTCAGAAGATGGATGTACACTCACTGGCTGTTAAATGGCCTTCAACTCAGAAGATGAGGGTACACTCACAAGCTGTTAAATGGCCTTCACCTCAGAAGATGAGGTAACCTCACTGTCCTGTTAAATGTTTTTCACCTCAGAATATGAGGTAGCCTTACTGGCAGTTAAATGTCCTTCAACTCAGATGATGAGGTACACTCACTGGCAGTTAAATGGCCTTCACCTCAGAAGGATGAGGTATACTCACTGGCAGCTAAATGGCCTTCACCTCAGAAGATGAGATACACCTACAACTCACTGAAGTTAAATGGCCTTCAACTCAGATGACGAGGTACACTCACTGGCAGTTAAATGGCCTTCACCTCAGAAGATGAGATACACTCACTGACAGTTAAATGGCCTTCAACTCAGAAGATGAGGTACACTCACTGGCAGTTAAATGGCCTTCAACTCAGAAGATAAGGTACACTCACTTGCTGTTAAATGGCCTTCACCTCAGAAGATGAGGTACACTCACTGGCAGTTAAATGGCCTTCAACTCAGAAGATGAGGTATACTCACTGGCAGCTAAATGGCCTTCACTCAGGAGATGAGGTACACTCACTGACAGTTAAATGGCCTTCAACTCAGAAGATGAGGTACACTCACTGGCAGTTAAATGGCCTTCAACTCAGAAGATGAGGTACACTCACTGGCAGTTAAATGGCCTTCACCTCAGAAGATGAGGTACACTCTCAGGCAGTTAAATGGCCTTCACCTCAGAAGACAAGGTACACTCACTGGCAGTTAAATGGCCTTCACCTCAGAAGACGAGGTACACTCACTGGCCGTTAAATGGCCTTCACCTCAGAAGACGAGATACACTCACTGGCAGTTAAATGGCCTTCAACTCAGAAGACAAGGTACACTCACAAGCAGTTAAATGGCCTCCACCTCAGAAGATGAGGTACACTCACTGGCTGTTAAATGGCCTTCACCTCAGAAGATGAGGTATACTCACTGGCTGTTAAATGGCCTTCACCTCAGAAGATGAGGTACACTCACTGGCTGTTAAATGGTTTTCACCTCAGAAGATGAGGTACACTCACTGGCAGTTAAATTACCTTCAACTCAGAAGATGAGGTACACTTACTGGCAGTTAAATGGCCTTCAACTCAGATGACGAGGTACACTCACTGGCAGTTAAATGGCCTTCACCTCAGAAGATGAGATACACTCACTGACAGTTAAATGGCCTTCAACTCAGAAGATGAGGTACACTCACTGGCAGTTAAATGGCCTTCAACTCAGAAGATGAGGTACACTCACTTGCTGTTAAATGGCCTTCACCTCAGAAGATGAGGTACACTCACTGGCAGTTAAATGGCCTTCAACTCAGAAGATGAGGTATACTCACTGGCAGCTAAATGGCCTTCACCTCAGGAGATGAGGTACACTCACTGACAGTTAAATGGCCTTCAACTCAGAAGATGAGGTACACTCACTGGCAGTTAAATGGCCTTCAACTCAGAAGATGAGGTACACTCACTGGCAGTTAAATGGCCTTCACCTCAGAAGATGAGGTACACTCTCAGGCAGTTAAATGGCCTTCACCTCAGAAGACAAGGTACACTCACTGGCAGTTAAATGGCCTTCACCTCAGAAGACGAGGTACACTCACTGGCCGTTAAATGGCCTTCACCTCAGAAGATGAGGTACACTCACTGGCAGTTAAATGGCAGTCACCTCAGAAGATAAGGTACACTCACTGGCAGTTAAATGGCCTTCAACTCAGAAGATGAGGTACACTCACTGGCAGTTAAATGGCCTTCACCTCTGAAGATGAGGTACACTCACTGGCAGTTAAATGGCCTTCAACTCAGAAGATAAGGTACACTCACTGGCAGTTAAATGGCCTTTAACTCAGAAGATGAGGTACACTCACTGGCAGTTAAATGGCCTTCAACTCACGAGACGAGGTACACTCGATTAACTCTGCCTATTATATATTTTACAATATTTTGTACATCCCTTGGCAGGATAATATTTTAACATTTATGAATAGTAGAGGAATGTGTTTTGGCCTTCACCCTTATTGAGATCTCAAGTACCATTATATTTTTCTCTATATATGTTGTAATTCCCGCCCACCAAATGCTTTGAAGCCTTTGCTTCTATCTTTGCAAATGGCAGCTCCTACATTAAGAAGACATATTTGGGAATTATACATTACATTATAAATGCCAGTATGGCTTCTTTGATTTTTTATTATTAATTTCATACATCTCAATGATGGACAAATCATATTTGAAGAGAAAAATTATACACTCAGACCGGGACTTGAACCCAGGACCCTTGGTTCTCTTCAAATATGATTTATCCATCATTGAGATGTATGAAATTAATTATAAAAACATCGAAAAAAGCCATACTGGCATTTATAATGTAATGTATAATTCCCAAATATGTCTTGTTAATGTAGGAGCCGCCATTTGCAAAGATAGAAGCAAAGGCTTCATAGCATTTGGTGGGCGGGAATTACAACGTATATAGAGAAAAAATTTGCACTTAGATCAGTACTTGCGCAGGTAGCTCAGGTGGTAGAGCACTTGGTCTAGAGAACCAAGGGTCTTGGGTTCAAGTTCCGGTCTGATCGTATAATTTTTCTCTTCAAATATGATTTATCCATTGAGATGTATGAAATTAATAATAAAACCATTATATTTTGTTCATTTTGAATGTTTCAAAACAGACAACACAATTTACGGTGATTTAAATTTGGTTTCTGGGGAAATGCATTGAACATTTAAATCTGAAGTGAATGGGTTGATATGTTTTGTATATCTCAACAAATGAAATGAAAAATGATTAATGATTAATAGCAATTGGATTCTTATACAGTTTAAATTTTACCCTAGCGGAACCCGTGTCAGCATTTTTTGACGGATGTATTTTTATGCTCAAAAATCATCATTCATTTGATCAAGGTACATTTTTCATCAGGCTTATCGCCTTTCACCTGTCCAGCATGGGTAACCCTTTCAGCAGCGACTTGTCATCCCTATTAAATTATTTTGAGTCTGTGAAATCTTACCTCAATATTAATGTTGATTTGTTCTTGAGCATGTTTCGATTAGTCTTCTATAGTCTCTCTGGTTTAACTTTACAAGAAATTTGTAGAATGAGACAATTGTACTCGCCTCTCTCACTCGCACCAGTATTGTCGGTGTTTCTTCACCAGATGTTAATAGGGGAAGGGGGGAGAGGAAAACTGACAACCAGGTGGGTTCTTTTTTTCGTATCGGACTAAAGCGGTCAACGATCTACCCTTGTATCTCCATCTTTCTCTCTGCCAAGTTAAACCAGCTATACAATAATCATCTTCAGCATCATGGCGAGAAGGTTGCTGAAGATGATTACAAGACTAATATAAACATGTTCAAGAACAAATCAACATTAATATTGAAGTAAGATTTCACAGACTCAAAATAATTTAATTAAAAGAACCTCAAAATATTACTTCCAAAAATAAAACATTGTCATCCCAACTTCTCTCAAAAAGCGTTAAAAACGAAAATATATAAAACTGTTTTTCTCTGTGTTATATGGATGCGAAACATGTACTCTTAGTTTAAGGGATGAAAAAAGATTTTAAGTACAGTATTTGAGAATAATTTTTTTTCTTTTTCAAGTTCTTAGGAAAATTTTTAGACTAAAGAGAGATGAACAGACAGGCTAATGGAGAAGACTACTTAACAGTGAGCTACATGATCTTTATAGAAAACGAGATATAATAACAACAGTTAAATAAGGTAGATAGCGATGGGCAGGATATGTGGCTCGAATGGGGAATGAAAGTGGGGCATGGAAGTTTCTTGTAGAAAAACCAGAGGAAAAATATATCCAAGATTGAGACGGGAGAATAACATTAACCATGATTTGAGGGAAGTAGATTTTACGGGGGATGATTGGAAAACATTAGCTCATAATAGGGATGTGTGGAGAGCTTATGTCCATTTGGCCAAGAACCTATGGGTTCAATAATTTCAGTGAGTTAGTTAGTTTTATTTAACTCCAAGCACGACAGGCCTAGAAGGCCCTTGACCTACCAGCCGGCTGCTGGCTTCACATCCACATGTGTTAATCATAGAGGTAGATGATCATCTAGCCAGTGTAGGGGTGACATGCGGTCAGCATGTCGGGTCCCCCAGCCGTTATAGCTTGTCTTCTCAACCTGGTGTCGCTACTTATTGTAGCTACCCAAATGCCTCATGATGCTGGGTGGGCACCGGTCCCATACTGGCCAAAATTCCATGAGAAAATTTCTTCACCCATGGGGACTCGAAGCACCACAAGTCCCATAGGTCTGCGCCAAGTCTTCTTACCTTAACCACTAGGCTACGGCGTGGGACAGTTAGTTTTATACACAGTTTAATTTCAACCCTGCTACATACTACTTGTGTTTGGTCACACAGAGTGAAATGGTGGAGAGATAATTCACCATTTTGTTATTTGAAGGTACATCATCTCACTTACCTCATTAAGCTGAGAGGTTATATGATTGCATCATAGCACAATATAAATCAAATTAGGCAGTTGTGTTACCAAAATATTAGATTAACCTTTATATTCCAGGGTATTTAAAAATACCGCATAAACTGCAGGATGGAATTTAAATCCCAGTCCGTGATATTAAATGGATGGTAGAGCGTGCATACTAACAAACAAATTTTTTTACGATAAACTATATGAGATATAAGTATAAAATAACTTCTATTTCATTCATAAAGGAGTGTATTATTCATAAGTAATGCCACGAGTGATTTCCAAATTATCGATAAATTCACGACTCACAAAGTGAGGAATGAATTTATCTAAAGAATTTGGAAATCAAAAGTGGCATTTGTTAGGACTATTTAACGAATAAAATAATGCTTTTTACTAAAAAATCATTATTTGAATATAGTTACCGGTGTTTTAAAATATTTATATAGTTAATGTAAATGGCAATGTTTGAAAACAAATTAGAAATATGAGGTTATGTATATTCACTGCAACTCGATCATATTATTTATTGCCAAATAGGATCGCAATATTGTAACAATGCACTCTAGTGGAGAAATAATGAAACACATCAAACTATTATAATCAACATTATAGGTTAATAATTTATATTTTGAATAAACAACTCAGTAAAATCACTGAATCTATTCATTATTTGCTATATTCAATGTATTTGTTGGAGAAAAATAATGGTCTAACCTGTTCAGAATATTAAAAAATGAGGAGCTTTCTTTATCACAAAAGCAGGAGCTGATAAAGAGAAATTGATAAATAGTGAGGTGAAACACGACTGTCATTGGTGTAAAACAGAATTCATTGAAACATGATTGGTCATTGACTACCATTTGTGACATGAGTTAAATAGTCAATGAAATGTTTAATTTTTACATACAATAGTGAATTCTATTATTAAAAGTTAAAATTTATTTGCGAGGTCTATATTTTTTGGTTTGACTTTATAACGGGTTCAGTTTATGATTTGAATGTGACTGTACTCTTGCAAGGGGGATTTGATGATGTAGTTGGAACACATGTGCCACGAAAAATCTACTTTGAAAGCCTAAACATGAGTATCCTGCCTTGTTGACGACAGAGTTATCAGCACATTTTTTTTTTCTGTGGCACTCAAACCTTACCAAACCTTATAACATACAACACTAACATTCAGTCTTGAATTAGTAACTGTAGACTGTGGTTTGTTTATTAACATATAAAAAATGGCTTCACGTATATGGAATCCTGGATTATCAATATAATGTGAGTAGCATATCAGATATTTTTTTTTAAATAAATACTAACAAAATATTTACCATTTTAACTCATTATAATTTAAATACAAATTAGGGGTGAAAAAGACACATTTTAAAATATTTTTTATGAATACTTGATCTAAAACACAATAGGTTAGAGCCACAAATAACTTCCTTGCAACATTTTCTGAATTTTTATAATTTTACAAAGAAATAATGTTATCATGGGGAAAAATATGTAAAAATTAGGGGTGAAAAAGGCACCTGATGCGTTTTTTTAATTCTTTGTGAATACTTGATTGGAACACAATAGTTTAGAGCCACTAATAATTTCTTTACAATATTTTCTGAATTTTTATAATTTTACAAAGAAATAATGTTATCATGGGACAAATATGTCCACTAAGTCTTTTAGAGCTTTACATTTCATGGGACAAATATGTCCTGCAAGTCTTCTAAAGTTTAAAAAAATCTACTTCTTTTTCCAAAAACAAGAGTGAATCAATTTTTTTCCCAGGGAAAACCAGAGTAAGTAAGAAAAAAAACTTTTTTGTTGAATTATATGTGCTCTAATATAAAAACATTTCTGAAAACTCACAACATTTACACCCTGCCGAGAATCCCGAGTTGTAACCAAACAACCTGCATTGGTGCAGAGCTACAGAATGCATGGTGATGGGGTCCCCATGAGAAAAAAAAAGTTTTCTCATAATGGCAGTTGAAAATGAATGACAAGATCATTTGAAAACTATAGTTACCGTGTTTGAAAAACATGAAATATGAGGGTAAGATGTTTAAAATGACTCATTAATTTATTAATTAAGAACCTCATAATGTGTTTCCCAATTTTAACTTTGAATTTTATCTTAATTTAAAAGAAACATTTAAAGCAGAATTTTAATATTATAATACATATGAAAGTTAAAGTTAATAATTTTGTATTTTAAAATTATTTTAATATTTAGATAGAACTTAAATAAATAAAAACATCTAAATAATTCATTGTTGGTTATTGTTGAATAAAAATGTCTCAGTATCAATTAAAGAAATTGTATTACATAATAGTTTTTGTAAAGAATGCTTTTAAAAATTGTTATAAGTCATTGTTGTCAAAATTATAAATCGTTCTATTATAACTGTAATAAGAACACCTGCTTAACTTCATATTCTTAAATGAAAGTAAACTAAACTCTGATTGGATGTTAAAACAATTAACTTTTTGATTTAACAAATCAAATTAAACCTTATATTTAAAGGCCTATTAACCAATAGAATTTAAAATTAACATCATATGATGTAATAATGTTCTTTAATTATATTATTTTTGGTCTGGACATCTTACCTCAATATTAATGTTGATTTGTTCTTTATTTAATATTGAGGTAAGATGTCCAGACCAAAAATAATATAATTAAAATCAAGAACAAATCAACATTAATATTGAGGTAAGATGTCCAGACCAAAAATAATATAATTAAAACAAGAACAAATCAACATTAATATTGAGGTAAGATGTCCAGACCAAAAATAATATAATTAAAATAACCTCAAAATATAACTTCCTAAAATTAAATATTAATGTTCTTTAAAATTATAAAAGAATTACACTAGTCATTCTGCATACAACTTTCAACAAAGATAGAAGCAAGAAGAGATCTCCTGATAAAATGTAATATTTAATACAAGAAGAATAATTGATTCAAGAAAAGAAAATACTTTAATTTTAATTGACGGTGAAGAATAATACCACCTGTATTTACTTAATATGCTGGGAACTTTAAGAAGTGAATAAATGTGTAATTATTTCTACAAGAAACATTTTTTAGTAACTTTGAAGTGTTTTCCTATCCAGTGTACCGACTTCCGACCGTAAGAAGAGAATCCGGCTCTACCGAAAACTAAACCCAACCTGAACCAGTAACTCTTTTTGGGACACCAATCCTTCTTCAAAATGTTACAACAACATCGGGCATGAAGAGAATTACTTCTTCAAAACGTCGCCACAACGTGGGACAAAGCTATTTACTTCATCACATTACATTATTTAGCCAATATTGTAGATTATCCCAGTCACTGTTTTTTTGCATGTTCTAGAATGGTTGCTGAATGTGAGGGTAAACATTTTTTACCTCCTCCTCGTTTTCCATAGTTGTGCATTTCCCCAAATTTACACCACTTTCCCTCATGTAAAGTGTAAAAGAGGCATAATACTGTAGTATATTATCTCCATCTGTTTTTTTATGTTCTGAAATGGATGCAGAGCATGGAGGGGTCAACATTTTTGAGCTCATCTCCATTTACACTTTCCCCTATTCTACACCATCTTTCCCGTGGTCCCTTGAAAAGTGTAAAAGAGGAGTAATACTGTATAACAAATGGGGAGGGGGTGCCAACATGCTGACTGTATACTATCCCTAACTAGCAAACAATAACTGTTCTTAACGTTCATCCTCTCACCACCAGATTAAGGGTCGAATCTTTGAACGCATTAGACCGTAAAAGGCATTCTCTGCTGAGAAAGTTTTATCCTAATACGATTTTGCTTACTCAGAAATCTATTCATGCGATAATAATTGTTGAAATTCGTAAGCTACCTGATGAGGTAACTTAAGATGGAAACTTATCGTGAGAATCCTGAAGCGAACCGATGTAGTTTGAAACCTTGCCGCGTACCTTGCTGCTTTAAATAAGATGTCGGACCTTGAAAACTTCGATCATGTTTTCAGTATACGTGGAGAAGAGGAATTTGATAGAGTGTACCAAAGAATTCAACAGGAAGAACAGGAGAATCGGCGTAATATTGCACGATGCAGACGTCGTTGTATACGGTATTATTTGCGGGACGCAAGCGTAAATGCATTCCTCTATAGCAGACAAAAATAACAGAAGTGGTTTTTTCGCTGAGAATTCTGGTAATTTCTTGCCAATATTACAAAAATGACGACTTTCATGCATGACCAGTTTGTGGGTAGCTAATTCGATCTTTGCACTTGCTCACGGTGAGTCAGCTCACCAGTGATTGGAAGTAATTTGAGTAGAGACTAATGTATTTGCATGCGACCCTAAGACATTGGAAGTTCAAAACAAAATTTTTGGAATCTGTAGTGGAATTAATGGATATTCAGATTTGTGTCAGCTACAACGGGAATATAGAGGAGAGATGGAGTGATGGCATAGATGGTGGGGAGGTACCAGCTGCACAGAATTTTTAATTTATGTATGGTAACATTTTGTCATGAATAGTAAAAATAGACATAGGTTATTCTTTACAACCTCTGATGCGACTTTTTTAATTCCTCCATAAACTCGTGTCAAATTTTATCCTTAGGGTTCCATTTTTCAAATTATTTTCCACCAATGTTTTTATTATTAATTTCATACATCTCAGTGATGGATAAATCATATTTGAAGAGAAAAATTATATGCTCAGACCGGGACTTAAACCCGGGACCCTTGGTTTTCTAGTCCAAGTGCTCTACCATCTGAGCTACCTGAGCAAGTACCGATCTAAATGCAAATTTTCCTCTATATACATTGTAATTCCCGCCCACCAAATGCTATGAAGCCTTTGCTTCTATCTTTGCAAATGGCATATAATTTTTCTCTTCAAATATGATTTATCCATCACTGAGATGTATGAAATTAATAATAAAAATATTGAAAAAAGCCGTACTGGCATTTATAATGTAATGTATAATTCCCAAATATGTCTTCTTAATATAAGAGCCGTTGTGAGGGCATGTATTTGGAGAGACAGAGCATCCTTTTTAGGTATGTCACTTTTAGTTTCTCTAATTTTTCTAGGTTCGGTTTCTTTAAATGGACCCATATATTCTCTAACCCATATGTTACAACGGGATCAACTTTAAGTTCAAAAAGTTGTAGTGCTGTTTCTAGTGAGAGTCTGTTCATTGACTTAATGTCGCTTATGGCTCTTATCGCAGCATTTACTCTGTCATTTACATGGTGTGTAAACACACTTCCCTGTGTTTGGAAACTGACTCCCAGATACGTGAAGCTAGTTACTGATTTTAGTGTTTTTTCACCAATGTAGAAAATGCCTCGCCTGCCCCCTTTTCTGAAGGTCATGGAGACTGTTTTCTCTTCATTTAGTGTCAGTTCATTTTCTTTTGCCCAGTCCACTAATTGGTTGAAGGCTTTCTGCAGATCACTAACCGAAGTTGAGGTCAATACCATGTCATCTGCGTACATAAGCAGGTTTATGTTGTCAGGTTTTATTGCCTTGATGATGTCTGCTGTAGCTAAAATGAACAGCAAGGGGCTTAACGGGTCCCCCTGTAGTACCCCAACAGTTTGCTAGATCATGTTCGATTTGTTTATACCGTCACTTATTTCCACCCAGTTGTTGATAAGGTGGTCTCTAATGGGCGGTAGTAGGTAGTGATTTAGACCTATAGCATTTTCCAATTTCTTCATTAGCATGGTTCTATTTATTGTGTCGAACGCCTTGGAGTAGTCAATAAATATAGCATGTAGCTTTCCTCCACGGTTTGCTATGGCTGTAAGAAGAGGGATATGAGGTGAGGTGATACGGTAAACAATACCCCACCTGGACTGATTCTAATTTAAAAAATTGAACTTCTGGATATATCACTCTTGGGGCAGCTCTGAGATACCAAATTATTTAAATTGTAAAAATCTAAAAAAATATACATTAACAAAGGATTAAGTTAAGAAGTAGAAAAAATATTTTTATTTTCCAGGGAAAAATATGGATCTAAAACATTGTAGAAGCTCAATCAAAATTAGATGGAAAAGAAGCCAGTCTGGTAAAGTATGCTATATAAAGGAACACTTACCACAGATATGGTAAGTTCCGTCACGCTGCCCATGTTCATGCGGTAGCAGAAGTTACTGCATTGCGAAGTGTGGATGATGTTGTGTGTTGTACCCTTGAGACCATTCAATCCGTTGGCCCAAGCAGCGCTGCCAGAGAGCCAGAACACTGCCAATGTCACAGTCAAGAAAAAATCCTGAAACCAATTCAATAATCATTAATTCTCTATTACACTTTATTTAAAAGGAACACATAATAATAATAATAATAATAATAATAATAATAATAATAATAATAATAATAATAATAATAATAATAATAATAATAATAATAATAATAATAATCATTATCATCATCATATTCAAGGATTAGACCTATTGGTCTGTTAATAGTGAGTGGAGAACTTATTTTTAACGACTCACCTCATATAATTTCAAATTTCTTTGATACCGGTGGTTTCATACAATATCTTGTCCCTCCACTGAAGCCATGACTGAAGAGGGACAAGATATTATCTGAAACTGCCGGTAACAAATAAATTTGAAATTATATGAGGTGAGTCGTTAAAAATATGTTCTCCACTCACTATTAATGATATAACCTCATAATGTTTACTTCCCAATATTAATTTAAAATGTAACTATTGGTCTGTACTGACTCAAAATTGCTCACACCACCTGTTCAAAAGTTGACCTATATTTCTTGTCCCTCTCAAATTATAATGTAAAAGAATAATCAGTCCGACATGCGTATTTGAGATTTTCAGTTAGTACAATGTCACAATTAAATTATTGTAAATCAATGATATTTTTGTATTGTAAGCCTATGTTTTCCCTTTACAGAGATTTAGGCACTCTCCCCCTACAGGGAAGAATTTGAACCATACTAATTTAGTTACACTTGTTTTCGTATAGATGTCATTTTGAGTGGTACGTGGTCAGCGTTCCGAATCATACTGACATCTAGGAAACCAAGGTAGTACTAGGACGGGAAAGTTCAGTAAATTTTGCTTAGAGGCCTTTCATTCAGGCTTAAGGATTTTTTACGTGCCTGAAATCTTCAGACTCGGGATACACGGCTTAAAGTCCCTCCCGGAGGACTTGCTCCTTGGATTTTTCCGTCCTAAAAATCCATCGACCCCGGCCGGGTTTGAACCCGCGACCCTTGGGACCAGAGGCAAGGAGCATATCCACTAGTCTGCCTGAACCAGGAATCGAACCCCGAACCTTTAGCTTTCCGTGCTAATGCTCTGTCCACTGAGCTAATCCAGGCTTCATTCCCATCCAAGCAGAAATCCTTCCTTTACCTTACTCTACTGGCCCCACATTCAATTGCAATGAATCTTTATTCACAAATACACAATGAGTGGTCTGAGCATTAGCACAGAAAGCTAAAGGTTCAGGGTTCGATTCCCGGTTCAGCCAAAAATGTTTCTCTTTACCATTGATTTACAATAATTTAATTGTGTTCATTAATACACCGTAGCGTAGTGGTTAAGGCACTGAGCTACAAGCCGGAGGGTCGAGGGTTCAAGTCCTGTTGGGGGTCAGGATTTTTAAACTGACCCAAACCCTCTGGCGGCGCTATGGCCCTGGGGTCGACTCAGCCTCTAACGGAAATGAGTACCAGACGCTTGTTCTGGGGTAAAGGCGGCCGTCACGCAGGGCAGACAACCCTTCTGACATAAAGTACCGACTGTCTAAAAAAAAAGTGGGAGCCTTAACCTCCTACTACCCCAAGGGCCTCCGGGCCTGTTGTGGGATCACTTTTTAATTTGCTTGTTTCTATGATAGTAATAGCTTTAGCTTCTCAATATTAATTTAATAGTACAATGTACGCTGGCCATATTACGGGTGCTCGCAGGGTAAGGACAGTGATGGGGCTGCCATCTCCAAGCTTCAACGTGTATTAGCCCTACAGAGAGGGTTGCTGCCTCCGCTCTTTGAGCAATTTTGGTAATTAAATTCGAGCGCTATAGTGTAATAAAGTATGAAACAAAGTGGGGAAAATGAAAGAAACACAATCTTGAAAATGATTTCTCTCTTCTAATAAATTTAATAAGTCCCACACCATGGCTAAGTGGTTATGGCAAGACGCTTTGGTGCAAAGCTATGGGACTTGCGCTGGTTTGAGTCTCCATGGGGGTAGAAATTTTCTCATGGAACTTCAGCCAGTATGTGACCGGTGCCCACCTAACATCTTGAGGAATTTCTGTAGCTATAATAAGTAGAGGCTCCAGGTTGAGAAAACCAGCTATAACAGCTGGGAGACCTGATATGCTGACCATATTTCACCTCTACACTGACTACATGATCGTTTACCACTGTGATAAACACATGCTGTAAGCTGGTAGGCCAAGGACCTTCTAGGTCCGTTGTTCCATGGAGAAAAAAAAATTAATATAGCATAAGTACAAATGAATGGAACTAGTTTACATATGTATTATGAAGACACTTTATGATAGAAAAACATGAGGCAACTTTGGATAGTATTATAATGATATTGTGAAAAGAAAAATGAATGTGTGAACCAGGAATTGAACCGTGGACCTCTAGTTCTCCAGACTTGTGTGCAGCCCACTACACCATTCCACACCTGGCACAAACACCAACAATTCTTTCCACATATATAAATCTATAATTCTCGTTTTGTCTGCCATAAGGTAGATGACACTGCCATTGCCAACGACCGGCTTTGTTTGAAGTTTCTATATTTGAGAATTTTACACCACCACTTTTATAAGTAGTAAACAATGTTATTTAACATTTTCCAATACTGTTATTTTAACACAGTTCCAATAATGGATCATATTATAATATTATAACGATATTGTGAAAAGAAAAATTAATGTGTGAACCAGGAATCAACATATGCAAGTGAAAATTGGACACTTAACCGTTCAGACAGAAGGAAAATAGGAACTGCAGAAATGAAGTCCCTACATTCAGTAGCAGGTGTGACAATTTTGGACAAGAAAAGAAGTGAGGATATTAGGAAGGACTTAAATATTTTCAATTTAACAAATAGAATTGACAACATGAAAAACAACTGGTATGAACATGTCAAGAGAATGCCTACAGATAGAATCCCTCAGCTGTTACTAAAGTACAAACCAATAGGACATAGAAATGTTGGACACCCATTTACTAGATGGGAGGATTCATTAAATCCCACTTGATGTGAAAACAGGTCAAAAGGCCTAATTTCATGAAGCAGAAGAAGAAGACCAGGAATCAAACCGTGGGCCTCTAGTTCTCCAAGCGTGGAATGGTGTAGTGGGCTGTACACTAGTCTGGAGAACTAGAGGTCCACGGTTTGATTCCTGGTTCACACATTAATTTTTCTTTTCACAATATTATGATATGATCCATTATTGGATGTGTTAAAATAACAGTATTGGAAAACGTTATATAACTTTGGATAGAAAAAACTCAAAGTTTACATTGTCATGCTGTGGTCTTGAGGTAGCATGCTGCTTTGTCACGCAGCAGGCCTGGGTTTGATCCCCAGTTGGGATAAGTTTCCTGGGTGATGGTTTTTTCCTCACCTATAAGACATATGTCAGGTAACTTTAAGGCCCAAATGGTCCCCGAACATCATCTGGTCATCATTAACACATTCATTAAATTTAGGATTAAGGTCTCTCCTGGCACATCATGTTATACATCATCCATCCATCCACAGTAATTCTGCCCGAAGGCAGGTCTTTCACTGCAATCATAGCACTTTCATGCTATGCTTGCAGGTTTACTAGGGAATTGTAAGTGTGGTAGCCTCTCGTTGCTTTCCACACCAGTGTAGGAAGATGATGATAACGATAGGGATGATGATGATGATAATGATGGCCATATGATTTCGGGGACAGTTTCGGCCTTATCCTGACATTTGTCTTACAGGTGAGGAAAAACCCCGATAAAAACCTCATCCAGAAAAACTGCCCCGACTGGGGATCGAACCCGGGCCTGCTGCGTGACAAGGCAGCACGCTACCTCAAGACCACAGCGGTGGACGTTACACATCATAAATATAGGGAAATCAGATCCAGTTACAAAGAAGACAATATTCAAATAGACATTGTACACATTTACAGTCATAATATCTGTGGTGTGGACTTAGTAGACAGATAACACAAGCATACATATTAATGTGGATAAAAATAAAATGGCACAAGAAATAATTTCATTCATCCATATGATGTCCACTGCTGTGGTCTCGAGGTAGTGTGCTGCCTTGTCACGCAGCAAGCCCAGGTTCGATTCCCAGTCGGGACAGGCTCCTGGGTGAGGTTTTTTCCGGGGTTTTTCCTCACCTGTTAGACAAATGTCAGGAAGCTTAGGGCCCAATGGTTCCTAAAAATCATCTGGCCATCTTCATCCTCCTTATCATTATCATCACCATCATTCACCGGTGTGGAAAGCAATGGGAAGCTACTACCAGACCTCCAATTCCCTAGTAAAGCTGCAAAGCATAGCATGAAGATGCTATGAGTGCAGTGAAAGACCTGCCCTTGGGCAGAATTACTATGGATGGATCCATATGATGGATATAGACATATGCAAGAGAATAGTTATCTGGAAAGCCCTGCATGTAGGATAACACAAGACACACTTAGATTTCTGTCCTGCTATTTCTTGTAGTCTGGTTGAACAGTGCTACATGTCACATCTACCTCATTTAGGGGCTAAAATTCTAAGAAATCTTCACCACTCTAACTAAAAGAAAAATATTTTATTTGAAAAATACCAATAATAATTATAAGAATAATAAGAAGATGAAGAAAGATAAGAAGGATAAGAAGAAAGATAAGTTAGATATTAAAAGAATAATAAGAAGGATAATGAGGAAGGATAAGAAAATGACGATTATGATGATGATGATGATAAAGGAGAAAAAAGATGGGAAAGGATAATGAGGAGGTTAAGGAGGATAAGAAGATGATAAAGGAGGAGAAGGAAAAGGATAAGAAGAAGATGATAAGAACAAAAAAAATGGTAAAAAGGATTAGTAAGGCGGAGGGAGGATAGAAGAAGATATAAAGGAGAAGGAGAAGGAAAAGAATGAGGAATAAAGAGGATGAGGAGGTTAAGGAGAGATAAGAAGATGATTAAAGGAGTGAGAAGGAAAAGGATAAGAAGGAAGATGATAAGAAGAAAAAAAAGGGTAAAAAGATTAGTGAAGGAGAAAAGGGAAAAGAAGAACATAAAGAAGAAAGAAAAGAAGGAAAAAGGAATAATAAAAAGAAAAGTACAAGGATGGATAGGAGAAGGAAAAGAAATGAGAATAAAGAGGATATGAAGAAGGAATATAAGAAGGAAAAGACGGATGGGAAGGAGGAGGATAAGAAGAATATGTTGCTACAGAAGGGAAAAGGGAAAAAGGGAAAAGAAGAACATAAAAGAAGAAAGAAGAGAAAGGAATAATAAAAAAGAAAAAATACAAGGCTGGATCCGATGGAGGATAAGATGATGATAAAGACAAGGAGGATAGGAAGGAGGAGGAAAAGAGAATGAAGAGGATAAGAAAGGAAACAGGAAAAGAAGGAAAAGGAAAGAATAAGGAGGGAAGGAGGAGGATAAGAGGAGGATAAGAAGAAGAAGGAAAAGGATAAGAGGAAGGAGAAAGAAGAAGGAAAAGGATAGAGGAAGGATAAGAAGAAGAAGGAAAGAAGAAAGGTAAAAGGATAAGAGGAAGGGATAAGAAGAAGAAGGAAAGGATAAGGAAGGATAAAGAAGAGGAAAAGGCTAAGAGAAGATAAGAGAAGAAGGAAAAGGATAAGAGATAAAGAGGGAGAAGGATTAAAAGAAGAAAATGATAAGAGGAAGACAAGAAGAAGAAGAAGGAAAAGGGATAAGAGAAGGATAAGCAGAAGGAAAATATAAGAGGAAGAGGGTATAAGAAGGAAAAGGATAAGAGGAAGGTAAGAAGAAGAAGGAAAGGTTAAGAGACGGATAAGACGGAGGAAAGGATAAGAGGAAGGTAAGAAGAAGAAGGGAAGGATAAGAGGAGAAGGATAAAATAGAAGGGAAGGATAAGAGGAAGGACAAATGAAAGGAGGGGACAAGAAGAAGAAGAAGGAAACGGCTCAGACGAAGGATACAGAAGAAGGAAAATATAAGGGAAGGATAAGAAGAAGGAAAAGGATAAGAGGAAGATAAGAAGAAGAAGAAGAAGAAGAAGAAGAAGAAGAAGAAGAAGAAGAACAGGGTAAGAGGAAGGATAAGAAGAAGGAAAATAATAAGAGGAAGATAAGAAGGAAAAGGATAAGAGGAAGGTTAAGAAGAAGGAAAAGGATAAGGAGGAGTATAAGAAGATAGAAAAGAAGGATGGGAAGGAGATGGATAAGAAGCTACTGTCATGACACTTACAGCGAGTGGAAGCAATCCATTGCTCTGATACATTGCATCGAACATGACATACACAACGGTAATGACAATACAATATAGAAATGAGAGAACTCCAGTAGCAACGAAGAATTGTGCATCTGATGAAAAATCTCCAATCAGATGAATGTCATCGGTTCTGTTGCACATACTTGCACTCTGAGATGGAACATGATCTAACCTGTAAACAAAAAAATTACATACCATTTAAAGTTTAATTACAATACACTGAGTGTCAGGTTTTACGAAAGAATGTTAAGATTCAGCAAATTGTCATATTATTTTTACACACAATTAAACAGAAACTTTGTTTCATCAACATGTGTCATTTTAACAAAGCGTTAGACTTAGGGATAGTGGCTTTTCACAATTGCAATATGGTGCACAATCCTCATAAAGGCTTCCATCCTTGTATTTTCATTGTTCAAGACCTGTAAACCACTTTTTAATGCATTTTGAAATTATAACAAAATGAGAAATTGTCTTAAAATGTGAAAAATTATATCAAATGTGATATAAATGAGTATTTAACTCATGCCCCAAATGGGAGTCAATGACCAATCACATTTCAATGATTTATTATTTACAACCAATCACAGTCGTGTTTCGCCTAGAATTTACCAACTAAAGTTTATCATAATATAGAAAGCACCTCCTTTTTAATGGGGCACGCCGTAGCGTAGTGGTTAAGGCACTGAGCTACAAGCCGGAGGGTCCAGGGTTCAAGTCCCGTTGGGGTCAGGATTTTTAAACTGACCCAAACCCACTGGCGGCACTATGGCCCTGGGGTCGACTCAACCTCTAACGGAAATGAGTACCAGACGCTTGTTCTGGGGGTAAAGGCGGCCGTCACGCAGGGCTGACAACCCGGCTGACATAAAGTGCCGATTGTCTAGAAAAAGTGGGAGCCTTATCCTCCTACTACCCCAAGGGCCTCCGGGTCTGTTGTGGGATCACTTTACTTTACTTTACTTACCTCCTTTTTAACATTCTGAATAGGACATAGCATTATTTTGCAGTGACTGACTCTCTAAAAAATATGGCTACCAGATTGTATATGTAGTGCATGAATGTCAATATATAGTGCATGCAGGAGTTAATATAAAAACATTTGTAGCAATTGATTGTACCACCAAAAAAAAAAAAAAACACTGTTTGCCCTTTCATAAATGTATTTTTTCCCAGATAATAACAATCCAGAAAAATATAATTGTCACATTTACATCATAGGACATCAGAAATAATGTGTTTCATTTTTTTCCCACTAGAGTGCATTCTTACAATATTGTGTTCCTTTGGCAATAAATAATAAGATCTGGTTGCAGTGATGAACAAAAGGAGCAAATGAAGCATACCAATCATTTCTCATTTGTTTTCAAACATCGCCATTTACATTAAATATATAAATATTTTAAAATAACTATATTTAAATAATGATTTATGAGTAAACAGCTTAATTTTATTTGTTGAATTGTCCTAACAAATGCCACTCTTGATTTCCAAATTATCTAGATAAATTCACTTCGTGAGTCATGAATTTATCAATAATTTGGAAATCACTCGTGGCATTACTTATGTAAAATTGATGATTAAGGAAAAATATATATTTTTTGACTATTATAGGAAATACTAATAAAATTCATATCAAATTCCGTTGAGGTTAACAGTCATAAGATAAAAGTTAAAATTAAAATGTACCTGTTGGCAGGTGCCGTCGTCCTCAACTTTGTTATAATGGTGTATATAAAATTATTTATGAAAATGAGAAAAGAAAAGAAAATTTTGCTAGAACTAAACAATCTTCTTCTTCACTTCCGGGTTTAGGCAATAGTTGCCTGTTCCGTCTTCACTAATAGATCTAAGACCATCTCTTCCGAGGACGTCTGACACCTCTTCTTCCTCTTGGAAAATAATGCAAGATTTTATTTGGTAATCTACTTCCTTCCATTCTTTCTACATGTTCTTTCCACTGTATCTTGTTGTTAAATATCTTTTCTTTTATGGAGTAGATCTGCAGTTCTTCACGGATATCCTCGTTTGTTATCTGGTCCATTCTAGTGCAGCCTTTTACTCTTCTTAAAAATTTCATCTCAGCTGCTTGGATTTTACTTTCTTGTTTGGTAGTGGTAATCCAAGATTCACTCCCATACAAAAGGACAGGGACAGCCATTGTTTTATAAAATTTTAATTTTGTTTGTTTATGGGCTTTATTAAAACTCTGCCGTGGCCGGTCCCAAGCCCGGATGAGAAAGGAGGAGGGGGAGGAGTAGCAACCTCGTTAAAAAACCAGGGTTCAGTTGGCTCCGACTGATAGTACTCTGTAAGGGCCCCTAGCCAGGGTTACGGCGAAGACCTCAACGGCAGATTTGGCACAGGAGTCCTTCATCACGGCGGATCTGGCGGAAGTGGCAACCCTCTAGATGGGGTTAGTACATCCAGAAGCTGGACCTAAAGCTTTGAGGTGGCAGCCCCACCAATGGTCTACTCTGCATAGCATTGGTACCGCGATCAGAGGAAAACATATTACTCGTATTCTTCACAATGGAAACTCGAACTAAACAATATGCATCCTAAAATAGAATTTGCAAAGGAGATAGAACTTAACAACAAAATAAACTCTCCAGACCTTACCATAACGAAAAATATAGAAAATAAGAAACTTGAAATAAGTATTTTCCGCAAATCTACAAATAATATGCTCACCATTAATAACAAGTCTAGACACCCATACCAACATAAAATCAGCACATTTAATAGTTTAATTAACAAAATGTTAAAATTACCTTTGAACAAAACAAATTATAACAAATAATTACAATATATTAAAAACATGGTGAAAAGCAACGGTTTCAACAAACAAATCATTGATAAGCTTATAAAGAAACAAATAAGAAAAAATGATGTAAACAATATAACAAAACTTGAAAGAGAATCTGATAATAATAAAACATGGGTAACATTAGCACACACACACAACTAGCCAGAACTTTGAAAAAAATAAATAAAAACATTAACATAGCTTATAAAACAGGAAACAAATTTAACAACATAATATACAATGGCAAAAAAGAACACAGCAAATTCAACAACAAGGGAGTCTACAAAATAACGTGTAAAGATTGTAATAAATTTTATATTAGCAGGACAAATTTCAATACAAGGTTCAATTGTTAAAAGGTCATTTTATTTCATGGCTAGAGAGTTTGTGAAATTTGACCATAGGCCAAGTGGAGAAACCTGACATCTGCTCTGCAGACAAGTGCCAGTTGTCTTGTTTTGTACTTTGATCACTTTAATCTTGCGCAGGGGTCAAGGGGGAAGGTAGAGGTAGCACCTTTGTTAGGAGTAGACCCTACACTGGTCCTCACCAACTCGGGTTAAGTGGAGGAAATATGCAAGACCTTTCTCTCTGATGAAGCTATAACCAAGAACGTCCAAACGTGGTGAAGAACCACATTCTGCAAGAGTTGGCCCCTGCTTTAACTGAATATGGTGGTTCTAGACATGGCTGTCGATAAAAAGCCCCAACACACTCTACCCCAATGTGAGTATTGGTAAGGGTGTCGGAGAAGGAAAACTCCGGAAATAAACCCAGGAAGAGGACTCTCGTCAGCCAAGGAGAAGGCAACCTTCTAAGGGAAAGGAACCCCAACAGAAAACCTCCGGTCCTCCAGGTTGGGGGTTGTGCATTGGGCTGGAAAAACACCACATAAAATTATCTTTCTTAAAAGTCTCACACGATTAAAAAATGTATGTGGTATTGATAGAGAAGAATGTATAAATGAGAATAGAAAGATATTAAGAGCATTTGCCATATTTAATGGATTAAAGATAATAAACACATTTTTTAATTTTGCTAATATGTATATTTCTGAAATTACGAAGTAGTGGTCCATGTATAATTCGGCTCCTCTACTAACTGTTGAATCTTTAATGCAAGTTTTTAATCTGTAATTTACAATTATGTAGTTTATAAGGGATTGTGATCCTCCGGCTGTCCATTTTCTTACTCCACTCCACTCTTAGTCAAGCATATGCTCTGTACTGTGGGTTGCCACTGCTGAATTCTGGTTTCAAATTCTGTGCTTTGCAATTTTGGACATGGCCTTTGTACATCACAACGCTTCTCTGGCAGAAATTTCAAGGCAGGTTTTGTCATGCAATTAGTACAGTTACGTTGTTAGAGAAAATAAAGTACAGTAAAAGAGCATCACTAATAATTTAGGTGACTGGCCACCACTGCTGTAGACTTTCCTTTTACTTCCAAAATGGATACAGTGTGAGTTTGCACCATCATTCTTGGGATATAGAATATTAAAATAAATATGGAATAACTGAAATTAGTTCAATACATGTCTAGAGGATAATAATGGAAACTCACCTGAAGGGATAAGAGTATTCAAGCCTGAATGTAGGATGAGCGTTGCAGTTGACAAGCAATTCCACATAACTTGAAAATCCAGTTGTTGTTGCAAATGCACATATTGAAAATATCTGTAAAAGCAGACACAATCACATGTAACCATGTTTCTTTAAGCTGAATCATGAAATTAAAAACATAACTCTCTGGCACTATAGAAACCAGAGATTCAAAGCCACAGTCCATACATCCCTATCCTGAGCTAAGGTTTTCTAATCAATCCCCATACTTTATTTTCCCCCTCAAATCATGGTAAAATTAAAAACATACCAAGAACAAAAATGCATATTATACGTAAGCTAACAATGAGGGAAATTTTGAAGAAACTGATTCAAATACTAAGGAATGTTAATAATAAACAGGACTGAGGTTCAGTAAGAAATTAAACATTTCGTTCATTCATAGTATTCTGCCCAAGAGCAGGTCTTCCACTGGAAACTCAACATTCTCCACTCTTTCCTTAACTCAGCCTTCCTTTTTTGTATCTGCATACAAACCATTTATTTTAATATTTTCTATCATCTGATGTCTTTTTCTGCCTCTGATTTTCTTTCCATTGACCATTCCTTCTAGGGCATCCGTCAGCAGGCAGTTTCTTCTTAGCCAGTGGCCAATCCAATTTCTTATCCTCTTCTTTATGAGTTTCCAGCATTGTTCTATCCCCATTACTGTGTAGTAGCAAATCTGGATTTTCTTAATGTGTTCTTGTGTCCATGTTATTAAGTTTCCACCCTTCTCCATATCCACATGCAAAAAGCTTCCAGTTGTTTTTCCTCATTCAAATTAAACATATTAACTCTAAAAAGGCAAGCTACCGAGCATTGTAGGGACATTTATCATCCCAAATTCTCACTCAAAAAAAAACTATTTAACTATGCTCTTCAACATCACAGGACAGTTACTATACCTTATCTGCTCTTAGAGTGATCCTAACATAAACAAACGTCAATTGTATTCTTCCACAATTTGAACCATAATTACTGTCACATTGACAGGGAGCATGTATGAAGTATATAAGATATGTGATCATTGAATGGGGTAATTACAAGAAAGCTGCTGGGATTTATCACTGAACTTGTGTAATACATTTAAAATAACTGTTTTTTATCACTAGTCAAAGGTTTGCCAGATTTGTGTTTTAAAAATTTAAATGGTGACACAGCAACAGTAGACTCGACACATTTAGCCATTTTGTTGCATCAGAATCAAGTGAAGCATCACTCATATGCATCATCCATATGTAATAAACTATTTTAAGTTGTAATTATTGATTAGAAATAGAAAAAGATTTATTTAGCTTGGTGGAGTTAAGGCCATGTGGCCTTCTCTTCCACTCACCAGGACAAACATATGCTACATAAAATTACAATAATAGTTATACTAAACAATTATCTGTCAAATTGAATAATAATGAAAATAACGTCTAATAATACAATAAAACTAAATACAATGAAAATTAAATTAATGGTAGAATGAATACAGAAAGGAATAACAGCTCGAATCTACTCTACATAAAAACAAAAGAAAGAAAAAAAATTCAAAGATGAGTTAATCTATCGCTTATTATACAAGGCATTAGGTAAATATATTAACAAATCTTAAAACTATTTTTATTAAATAATGAAAAAAATTATCAATTTTTAAAATGTAATATCAGTGAGTTGTTTCTGTTAATAATTATATTTTCAATTTGTTTTTGAAAGATTGTAAAGTTTGGCAGTCTCTGACATAGGATGGAAGGGAATTCCATGTTCTAGCAAGAAAAATTGTAAAAGATTTTGAATAATAGGTAGCATGATGGGGAGGGATATTAAAGACACTGTGCTCAAGGGATCAGGTATCTAACTTATGTGTATCAGAGAGTCTAGTGAAGCAGTGTGATAAATAATAAGGTAATGATGTAATATTTTATAGGGAAGGCATAGGGAATGGATTAGGTATATTTTAGAATATTTTCTACATTTTGAATATCATTATTTTCATTCACGAAGAATGACAAGTATATTCAGAGGACTTATTTTTAATTTAATCAAGGGAGCTACTTTTTTTACTGCTTCTACATCATACGTCGGTGTCCATAACCTATGAAAAGCGAGCAGGTCACATGGTTATGTTTTGATGAGGATCACTCTAAGACCTGGCAAACTTTAACTCACTCGCGTGTACAATCAAACCCAGAGGTTCATAAGCCACATGGACATGATCTTTCCATACATCTCTATCCTGAGTTAATTTTTCTAATTATTCCCTGTATAATTCAAGTCCCTCAAATAGTAGTTAATGTTATTCTCCTACCTCATTTTGGCCTACCTATAGGGTGCTTTCCCTCTGGATTTTCTATAAGAAGTTTCCATTCCCCATTTCATTTCTCATTCATGCCACCAAGTCCCTCAAATCATGGTTATTGTTATTCTCTACCTCATTCTCCGTCTACCAACTAGGCATTTTCCCTCAGGTTTTCTTATAAGAAACTTCCATGCCCCTCTTTCATTCACAATTCATGTTGTATGTCCTGTCCATTGTGGTCTATGAGACTTAACTGTTCGTATTACAACTGGTTTCCTATAAAGATCATGTAGCTCACTGTTATGTAGTCTTCTCCATTCACTCCATTAGCATCACAATTCAAATCTAATCATGTAAGAGGTGACAAATTTTGCACAGAGACCTCTTATTTTCAAGCTTGGGTCTCTTTTATGTGCAGTATATCTATGACACAGAACCCATGACTTTTATTACCTTTTGAAGGAATCCATATTTAAGAATTTTTGCTCTAAAAATTCATCAACCCTGGCCAGGTATAAATCTGCAAACCTAGGATACAGAGGTGAGCATGACAACCACTAGTCCACTGGGTCCAAAATAAAAAAAATGAACTAAACATTTATTAAACATTTATTCTTCTAATTGTAATTCCCATCCATAGTAATTCTGCCCGAGGGCAAGTCTTTCACTGCAATCATAGCATTTTCATGCTATGCTTTGCAGCTTTACTAGGGAATTGTAGGTGTGGTAGCTTCCTGTTGCTTTCCACACCGGTGAAGGATGATATTGATGATGGCATATGATTTTGGGGACCATTTGGGCCTTAAAGTTTTCCTGACATTTGTCTTACAGGTGAGGAAAAGCCCCGATAAAACTCTCACCCAGGAAAACTGTCCCGACCAGGGATCGAACCTGGGCCCGCTGCATGACAAGGCAGCATGCTACCTCAAGACCACAGCGGTGGATCTTACATGTATAATAAAAAAAAATTGCTATAATTTTTAAACTAATGCAAATCTATAGATGAAAGTAATTACTAAAAAGAGTGAAAATTGGGAATTGTTTTTACCTTATGTTCCATAAACCTCAATATTGCCTCCATTAGTGGCAGGAGAAATGTCCAACCAATATTGAACCTCATCCATGTGCTATGAAGCATCTGTGATGCTACATTATTGACATCATCATAAATTCAATTAACAAGGGAACTGTCAACCAATTCATGCCAAAACCTACCTTGAAATTTCTTCCAGAAAAGCATTCTGATGTATAAAGGCAATGTCCAAAAAAATTATCTACCTTTTTAACTGCAAGGCACTAAAATCAGGTGCCACATATCTCATTGAAACTATAGGGAAGTAATACAGTTCTCTATTCATGGCGGCTAGCTACTAACACGCACAAGTTACGCTCCAGGTTTTAAGTTATTTTTCAGCAGGTGCCTTCGTTATTTCATAGCTAAAGTTGTATATTCGTAGTCAGTTTAAGTTTAAATTTATATCAAAAGTGTGTACATTTAACAACATGGGTAAAAAACACAACGTAATTCTAACAACGATTCGACAAGTTCTACGGAGGAAGCAGTGAAACGTGTGGTGAAAGAGGCGCTACAGGATCCCGGCACTCTGCAAGTGTTTGTGTCCATGTTGCGGGACCAGGTAGTGGCGGAACTGCAGAAGACCATCCAGGACAACACTAAAGTAATTGAGGATCTGAAAAAGACCCTCGATGAAAAAGACAGAAAGATTGAGGTGTTGGAAAATAAAATAGACGACTTAGAACAATACCAGAGACGTCAATGCCTCAGGATTTTTGGTGTAAAAGAAGAGGCCGGAGAGGACACTGACCAGAAAGCCATCGAGGTGGCCAAAAAATCGGTGTCGATTTATCAGTGACTGACATTGACAGAAGTCACCGTGTTGGTGTTAGTAATGCTGAAAGACCGCGGGCTATAATAGTGAAATTTGTTAGTTACCGCAAGCGCAGTGAAGTTTTTCTAAGCAAGAAAAAGTTGAAAGGAAGTGGGGTCACTGTTCGCGAGGACCTAACGAAGTGTCGCTATTGCCTGCTACAAGAGAGTATACAGAAATACGGTATTCAAAATGTATGGACAATGGACGGTGCCGTCATAGCTAAAGTAAATGGCGAAAAACGCAAAATTAGATCTTCTACGGATATCAACTAGATAGGACCTGAGTGTAAAATATGTTTACTTTGTCTTTTCTTTGCTAACAATTATATTGTTAATTTATTTCTAATTTAGGTAAGTTTTAAGTTTATTATTTTTTATTTAGGACAACTTACTTGTTTTATTTTAATTTTTTAAGTTCTTTGTTTAGCTAAATTATTTTAATTTTATTAGAGTTATTACAGTACATAGTTTATTTTTACTTTCTGCTATTGGCAACATTGAGCTGACAAATGAAGACTTGTTTGTAACCTCTGACTCACTCACCTTCTCCAATCACCCTCTTATTGTGCAGACAACTTTTAACGCAGGTAGCAACATTCCTCAATCCCAACCATCCCCTCCAACAACAAATACTACTAGTCTACTTAAGAATGCATTTTCTATTGATAAATCATCACTTAAAATCGCTCACGTAAATTCACAAAGCATTCTGTCCCACTTTGATGAGTTTGAAACCATATTTTCATCTCTTGGACTGAGCGCCATTTTAATTTCGGAAACCTGGCTGACCCCTTCCATACCTTCGTCCCTTGTTCACCTAGACGGATATACATTGCTCAGAAATGACAGAATAGATAAAAGAGGTGGAGGAGTTTGTGCCTTTATATCAAATGAGCTTAATCCAAGAATTGTCCACAAGTCCCCTTCTGTATATTCCGCTCGCCCCGAGTTCTTATTCGTAGAAATTCAAGCCAGTCTAAAAAAAATTTCTCTTATGCATTGTATACAAACCTCCAAAAATAAGGCACCTTTCGGATCTAGAAAACGCTCTGAACGATTCATTACCTCATTATGAACACGTTATTGTCGCAGGCGATTTTAATACAAATCTTCTTCAGACTGACTCACCAGCCATACAACTTAAAAATATGTTCCAAAGCTTAAATATGACAATTGTTCCTTTCTCTGCCACACATCATACTGCTAATACCGACACTCTACTGGACTTAATAGTGACTACACATCCACAGAAAGTACTGTCATATGGACAAATTCCTGCTCCCGGCATATCTGCTCATGACATTGTATTCGTAGAATACTCACTCCAATGTCCTAAAAGACGCTCTAAATTGATTACGTACAGAAATTTACAAAACATAGACGATACTAAACTAAAATCAGACGCTTTAGAACTACCTTGGTACACAATATGGAATCTTAGATCAGTTGATGAAAAAGTAGACACATTTAATACACTGATATTACAACTATATGATAGACATGCACCAGTAAAAACCCGACGATTTTCCCGCCCCCCTGCACCCTGGATGAATGACTCAATACGTGAACTTATGTCAAAAACGAGACAAAGCATACCGAACATACAGACGACATAAACATGACGAGAACTGGCAACTGTACAAACAACTTAGAAACACAACTACACAAACTATACGCAATGCCAAACTACGACACGCCCACAGTATAATCGGACCTGAAATAAGTGCACGGGACACTTGGCGAAATCTCCGTGCAATGGGACTTAGACAGTTGAAATCCCTCAACTGACTCTATAGACATTTCTGTAGATGACTTAAATGAACATTTTACCTCAATACCCATGAACACCTCCAGACAACAAGACTAAAACAGACATTCTTAAAGACTTATCCCCATCCCCCCATATAGGAAGAGATAAATTTCACTTTAACGACATTTCGCCTATAGACGTTAAAAAAGCACTCAAGCGGATTAAATCCAATGCACAAGGAACAGATAACATCAGCATTTTAATGCTAAATAAAATCATTGACATTATACTACCCACAGTGACTCATATTTTTAATGCTTCCCTTATAACTTCTATCTTCCCTACTGTATGGAAACAGTCTAGAGTTCGGCCTATACCAAAAATAAGTACAACCTGCTAACTGTAATGACTACTACGACCGATTAGCATCCTTCCGACATTATCTAAAGCCCTGGAACATATTGTACATAAGCAAATGACTGAATATCTCCAAGAAAATCACCTCCTTGATCCTTATCAATCCGGCTTTAGATATGGTCATAGCACAACCACAGCTTTGCTAAAAATTACTGAAGATATTCGTGAAGCCGTGGACAGACGTCAATTGACTCCTTTAACCTTACTTGACTTCAGCAAAGCTTTTGACACAGTAGACCACGACTTACTTATGATAAAGCTCAAGCACCTACACTTGTCTGACAGCGCTGTATCCTGGTTCGACTCATACCTGCACGGTCGTCAACAATACGTTTCATTAAACTCTAGATCTTCGTCTTGGCGCAACGTGCCGGCTGGAGTCCCCCAGGGCAGTGTTCTCGGACCTCTTCTTTTCTCAATCTACATAAATGACTTGCCAACTGTACTAAAGCACTGCCGTTATCACCTCTACGCTGATGATCTCCAAATTTACCTACATTCACCTCCTCATTCTCTCTATAACAGCTTGACAAAAATGAATGACGATCTCATATCCATCTTTAACTGGTCTTCAAGTATCGGTCTAAATCTAAATCCTAACAAGTCACAAGTAATTCTAATGGGACAACAAAGACTGCTTACAACCTTTGACATATCCTACACTACCAAACATTACTATAAATAAAATAATCATCCCTTATTCTTCTTCAGTAATAGATCTTGGACTACATCTAGACGCAAATTTAACCTGGCAAACACAAGTGAAACACATATGTAAAAAGACTTTCTCCATCTTACATTATCTTAGACGTTTAAAGAATTTTCTCCCAGTTTCGTTAAAAAACAAATCCTTGTGCAGAATCTTGTGTTACCACACCTTCGATTATTGTGACATTATATATAATGATCTAAACTAATGACCTTGTCGCAGAGACTGCAGCGTGTTCATAATGCTTGCGTTCGATTCATTTTCAATATCCGCCGTTATGACCATATTTCCGAACACTTTAATAACCTCTCTTGGCTCCGTCTTACTGACAGACGTAAATTGCACTCTCTTTCACTACTTTTCAAGCTTCTGAATTCCTACATCCCTACTTACCTGGCGTCTAGATTTGAGAAGTTATCCTCTTACCACAATATTGACACTAGATCACAAGATAGCAGTCTGCTAACAATTCCTCTTCATAGCACTTCCTCCTATTCTACTTCCTTCACAGTAGCCTCTGCCCGCTCCTGGAATCTCCTTCCTCAAGATATCAGGGGTTGCCGCACACTTGGTACCTTTAAGTCACGCTTATACAGTTACCTGTTGTCTAATAATTAATTTTTCTCTATTTATTTAATTTTATACTATGTCATTAATCTTTTCCTGTTTTTTTATATATATTGTACATATATATTTAATTCGTTAAATTTAGAGTAAATCAAAATACATTATAAATATTAATTGTATTGTATTCATAACTTGTAATCGTTTATATTTATATATATATATTGTAATTTAGATTTAAGACTATTTTGTTTGTATTTTTTTTTTAAACCTGGTTGAGTGGTAGACAAGGCCTTAAGGCCTTAACTCTGCCAGGTAAAATAAAGCTATTATTATTATTATTATTATTATTATAACTGCTGAATTGGTAGATTGGATAACTCTCACTATCTGCCATCCGTGCAGCATCCTGCCTCACTCCACTGCACTCTTTTTCATGCAGGGAGTCCATCTGCTCCGTTCAGTGGGTTGCCTTTACTGATTCTGGCTTCAATTTCTGTTCCTTGCAGTTAAAAGTAGCAGACAATTTTTGGACAAGGCCTTGATACATCACAGCGTTTCTCTGGGAGAAATTTCAAGGTAGAATTCGGCATGCAAAGGTTGACAATTCCCTTGTAGGAACATGCAAAGTATGTTGGTAAAGTGTAATGGAGCCCCATCTTGCTGGAAAATTTTTCCATCAGAGAGTCAGGGTACAGCTTACAGTTCCAACATATCTAGGCACATGGCAGTAGTGACTGACTTCTCAGCAAAAATATCCATCCACCCATCCATAGTAATTCTGTCTGAGAGCAGGTCTTTTACTGCAATCATAGCATTTTTTCATGCTATGCTTTGCAGCTTTACTTGGGGAATTATAGGTGTGGTAGCTTCCCGTTGCTTTCCACACCGGTGAAGGATGATGATGGTGACAATGATGATGATGGCCGGATGATTTTCGCGGATCACTGGGCCCTAAGTTTCCTGACATTTGTCTTACAGGTGAGGAAAAACCCCGAAAAAATCTCACCCAGGAGCCTGTCCCGATGAGGAATCGAACCCAGGCCCGCTGCGTGACAAGGCAGCATGCTACCTCGAGACCACAGTGGTGGACAGCAAAAATATAGTGAGTGATAATTTTGTCAGGCATGATTCCATGCCAAACATTCTATTAAGGGGAATCTTATTGGTGTCCAATTATGACATGTGGATTTTCTGACCCCCAAATGCAACAATTATGTTAGTTTACTTTTCCACTAACATGGGAGGTTGCCTCACCCGAGAAGCAGACTAGAGTTATGGACGTAGGCCTATCATATTATTCACTTTTTCCGACATTGTTTCCACAAACTATTTTCATTCCCATTTATCATTCGGTATAATCATCTGGTGAAGTTGTAGCTTGTACAATCACAAATGCAATATTTTATGGAGCACTGCTGGACTGTTGTTGGTAGGATGTTCAGCTTCACACTAGTTTACTGTATACATTTTTCCGTAAGCTTCTCTGACATGCCTCATGAATGCACTCAACATTTTCATCACACACTTCACACTTGAAATGTTTACCTACTTTGGACAACAAACTTCCTGTTTCTCTGAGCTGCCTATCACTTATCACTATTTACAAACTTTCAGAATGGCTTCCCTCGTGTTAAGGTTGCACTGATGACAAAATAGGTGCTTCACACAAATTACTGAATTATCTTCAGCTAACAATAGCACACAGAAGACTTTCTGCTGTGATGTCCACATGGTGATCAACTCTTACCCAAGATTAAAGATAAGAATTCTCATATAAAATGATTTACACATGCACATTTCTAAAATAAGCAACAACATTGAAATAAAATATCCTAACCTCCTCTTTCAAATGCTACCAACTTTATAATAATTTTGGATGCATAGTTTTGAAATTATAACTGTGTCCTTTATTATACACATCTCATAAGTGGAACAAGATGTATATGAATGCAAAGAGAGGAGAACAGAATATTAGTGCATATAAAGTGCTTATGAAAATTTTCAACCAAAGAAATACAAACAAGCACAGTATAATTAATATTTCAATTTAATCTCTTAAATAAACTCCATGATCCAACAGGCCTAGAAGGCTATTGGCCTATCAGCCTGGTGCTGGTCTGACATCTACATGTGTTAATCACAGAAGTAGACGATCACCCTGCCAGTGTAGGGATGACATGTTAGGTCCCCCAGATGTTATAGCTGGTTTTGTCAACCTGGAGCTGCTACTTATTGTAGTTATTCAAATTTCTCACGATACTGGGGGACCGATTGGCTACGGCACAGGACAATCTCTTAAATAATTCAACAATAATAATCTCCTGTTCATGAGTGACTACTCTTACAAAGAACCCAGAATTAAATAAAACATTTTTATGCAATTAATATGTAATTAATCAATTGAGTTGGTGTTTACTTGATGAAAATCCATATTTATTAATTAAATAAAAATAAAACGTAGTTTTATTTGATTTTCATATTTATTATATAATTCAGTGACAGCTGTTTCGGTACACTGCACCTTCTTCGGACATGTTAACAAATTATGAATTGTGTTCCAACTGATCTAAGCAACAATACAACAATATTTATTTAAATTTTTTAATTTAACAAAGGGGATTCATTCAAATCAAGTTGAGAATTTAACAGTTTTTTTACTACTTTTAAACTTATTAATTTCTACAGCCTCCAAAAGATCTAACTTCTTACCCTTATCACAAATATGTAAAATTTCAAAATTTGGATTGAAACAATGATTAAATTGGAATAGGTGGTTAGCATAGTTTGATTTTCTAAATTTCTGTTATATGCTCTCATGTGTTCCTTTATCCGAGATTAAAAGGTCTACCAGTTTGTCCTATATAGACATGTCACATGTGCCACACTTCAATTTATATACACCTGATAATTTTTCTTTTTTGTTGTGGTGTTTTATTGTTTTTTATTATATTTTGTAGAGTTTTATTAGTTTTAAATGCCACATTAATGTTCAACTTTTTGAAGTGTTTAGATATTTTATTTGAAAGTGGGCCTATGTATGACATTACGACATATTTCTTATTGTTTTCTTTGGGTATGGGAAAAACTTTGTTAATTGCTTTTTTGGAATTAATCTTCTTAATTATACATTCTATAATTTCAGGGTCGTATCCATTATTAACAGCCAATTGTTTAATAATATTCAAACTATGCTAACCACCTATTCCAATTTAATCATTGTTTCGATCCAAATTTTGAAATTTTACATATTTGTGATAAGGGTAAGAAGTTAGATCTTTTGGAGGCTGTAGAAATTAATAAGTTTAAAAGTAGTAAAAAACTGTTAAATTCTCAACTTGATTTGAATGAATCCCCTTTGTTAAATTAAAAAATTTAAATAAATATTGTTGTATTGTTGCTTAGATCAGTTGGAACACAATTCATAATTTGTTAACATGTCTGAAGAAGGTGCAGTGTACCGAAACAGCTGTCACTGAATTATATAATAAATATGAAAATCAAATAAAACTACATTTTATTTTTATTTAATTAATAATATGTAATTCATTTAATTTCATATAAAGAATGTGTTTATTATTTTTATGATATGTAATAGTAAATATAAAATGTTATGATTATAATAATTTATGTTAAATTATGATAACCTTGGTATGAAAATAAATTATATGATTCATCATCATCATCTTAAGGCACGACAACTTCAAAAGTGAAAGTTCTGGCCTTCTCAACAATCCTCCTCCATGCCAATCTATCCCTTGCCATATTCAAATTAGTCACTTTCATTTTCCTTAGATTGTTCATTGTGTTATCCTCCCCATCTGATCTTCGGTCTTCCAACAGCTCTGCCTCCTATACCCAATTATATGATTAGGTATTTTAATCTCTCCCATTATGAACTACAGCTGTTAGATGTACAATTCATCGTATTAGGCAAACAATTTCTATAATCCACCTTAAAATTACTTGTCAGAAATGACATATGAAGGCAGACAATGCTGAAGCCTTTGACCAATCATATTATTTTCCTTGTCTTACAGCATTGCCTACATGCTTATAACTTATTTCAAAAAGAGAACATGATTATGTTATTTATACTAATGATATCTACGTCTTATAAAAATACACAAATCCTAGAGTTGACAGGGGCTTAATTTCTTAGTTTATGACTGTATTAATCCCAAGATATAAACTTATTTTTCATCTAATCTTATCTTCACAGGCCTTTAGAAATGAACACACACAAAGATATTAAGAGAAAAATTGATTCAATAGCAAAGTGCCAAAAATACAGAAATAAAAGTTTGGTCTGAAAAATTGAGGAGATAATATGGTACCATAGTTCACACTATAATCCAGATTATTTTGATATTTGCTTTTTTTTTGGTACAGTGGATTCAATTAAAGGTTGCAGTAAGAATGAATTATTCTGTTACTAGGAATCAAAACAAAGGGTGCCAAATGAAACAAATATTTTAATCATCTTGGTTCCTCTTATATAAAACCATTCAATTATACCTCATAGTGTTAATTCCAAAAACTAGAGGGAAAATACCCAGTTGGTAGGCCAAGAATGAGGTGGGAGAATAACATTAAGTATGATTTGAGGGAAGTAGATTATACAGGGAACGATGGGAAAACATTAGCTCAGGATAGGGATGTATGGAGAGCTTATGTCCATGCGGCCATGAACCATTCCTAAAAAGTCAATCCTTAAAAATATCATGACTTAGATTTTTCAAGATAGCTGAATTGGAGACATCATTCAAAAATATAAGTGCGATTAAATTGGTATAATAATGTCAAAAGGTAAGTCAAGCTTTTCTCATTGTTAGAGATGATATGTCCGTTTGTTGAAATGAGCCAACACATTACTAGATAGCAATTAAGTTTTCGACATAACCTGTAATTAATGACTTAAAACTTAATTGCTATCTAGTAACGTGTTGGCTCATTTCAACAAACGGACATATCATCTCTAACAATGAGAAAAGCTTGACTTCCCTTTTGACATTATTATACCAATTTAATCGCACTTATATTTTTGAAATGATGTCACCAATTCAGCTATCTTGAAAAATCTTAGTCATAATATTTTTAAGGATTAACTTTTTAGGAATTAACACTAACTAACTAACTAACTCACACTATCGAACCCGTAGGTTCATGGCCGCGTGGACATAAGCTCTCCATACATCCCTATCCTGAGCTAATGTTTTCCAATCGTTCCCTGTATAATCTACTTCCCACAAATCATACTTAATGTTATTCTCCCACCTCATTCTTGGTCTACCAACAGGGCATTTTCCCTCTAGTTTTTGGAATTAACACTATGAGGTATAATTGAATGGTTTTATGTAAGAGGAACCAAGCTCCAAACATTTGAAACTGAGAAAAAGCTTTCCTAATATATATTCATTAAAAAATATGAAGCATTTTTTAAATTTAATTACATTTACAGTGGCATCAGTATATATTAATATATTCAATAAATATTTGCCATATACAAATTCTTTTATTCATTTTATTACAAAAATGGCTCTAGAAATTATCAATAACTTAAAATCAAATAGTGTGCTTGGTTCCTTTATATATAAAAGGCATCCAATTTATTTAAAAAGAATTGTATCATCTCAACTCAAATCATTTTTAGACCAGTTTTGGGACCTTATTAGATTCCATCCTCAGAACTTTCTCGACTGTTGTTCTGTCTTTTTGTAGAACCACCTCCTGCTGCCTCTGTTGATAGACTGTTTGTAGTTTACCAACAGAGGGAACAGTAGGCAGTTCTTCAAGACGATATAATAATGGTCGTGAAAGTACTGAGGACGGAACCTAATAAGACCCTAATCCGGTCTAAAAAGAAGGATATGAGTGAGGTGATGCAATTTTTCTTAAAATTTCTTAAAGATATTCATATTTTCTCATTACTTTTAATGCAATGATTGTCTTTAAAAGCTAATTCAATTATTTTCATTCATCCACACATCTTTTAATTCTTTTAATGTTAATGTATGGACTACTTTTTGAATGAAAAGATAGTCACCTTATTCCAATAACCAATCAGATTGTGGCCGTAAGACATTATTCTGCTGTTATTTACTGCAACCTAAAAGTGAATACAGCTTATGTACAGTCTTAGAAATGGAATTTGACTGGCCATTAAGTCCGTCTCTTTGCTAGTTTCATGCAGCAATATACACACAAGGACATATCTAGCTTTTAGTGAATATTCTCCGCTTATTCTCTCAGATATATCCATGTGTATCAGGTGCTTGAATGATTGGAACTTACAAAAATTTACTCTGCAAAAGATCAGTCACATTCTTTGTCTAAAACCGTACATGTATGTGTAAAAATGTCTGGTTCAAATTCAAGAAAATTTTGAAGAACTAACAAATTAGCGGGTATCTTGTGACCCAAGTCATGCCTGTCTGTCTCAGATTATGGTCAGGTCACTTTTGGACACAATAGGCAGCCAAACACAGCATATTGCCTTTCATTTATTTATTTGTGACACATATTAGCTTCCATTTTTGAATAAAAATGGAAATACTTGACTGTCACTATTTCATGCTACTGGATTTTAGATTAACAGCTTTAAAATTCAAGCAGGATCTTTCCCTCTGTACAAAAAATGGATTACAGTAGTTTTTATTTAAGATGTTCTTTAAAAACTCAGATCATTAGCATTGCAATTCAAAGCTTATTGTAAATCTGCAAACAAATTTTTCTCACAGACCATTTACTTCAGTATTAAGATTCTATTAAGTGACATAAATTTACAACATGGGACCAATGACTTTATTCCTTTCCTAAAGAACCACAAAACTATTTCAATGAAACTATCATTCCAGAGATTTTCCTAATCATTCTCTGTGTAATTCATCCCTTCAAATTATGGTTAATGTTATTCTCTCACCTCATTCTTGGCCTACATAACTGGATGTTTTCCACTGTTTACTTACCAGAAGGTGTTGTGCCCTTCTTTCTTTCCCAATTTGTGCTACATATTTTGCCCAACACAGTCTATGAGATTTAACTGTCATTATTTCTGGTTTTCCATAAATATTGTGGTGTACATTTATGTAGTTTCCACCATTCACAGTTTGTCTCTCTTTGGTCCAAAAACTTTTCTAAGCATTTTACCATATTTACGCATGTATAGACCGTGTGTGTGTATAAGCCACATCCAAGTTTTGTGATAATAAATTGGGGGAAAAAAATATTTGTCTTATATTTTTCGCTAAGAAGCAACGCAAAAGACAGAAGTAGGCCTACACCATTTTAAAACTGGCAATGATGTAAATTAAAAAGCTTCTGTTACCGGCTATGCAATGGTACATTCAGGCTGCGTCTCAGTCATTAACACAAGGGTAAAAGGGACGGTCAGTTGGTAGGTACGGTATTCATTGTCATTCCTGTTCACTGTGTGTAAACATGGGTCGGTGTAGAGAAAGTTATACCTCCAAATTCAAGCTACAAGTGGTGAGCTATGCAGCAGAACATGGAAATATGACAACAGGAAGAAACTTTGATGTGGATGAAAAAAAAAGTGCAGATGGTGGATCCAAACAAAAACATGCACTTGAAAACACATCACAAACATTGACAATCTTTCCATGGAAAAAAAAAAAACACAAAATTAGTTCCACAGTACAGAAAGAATTCTTCTGGACATTAAATACAGAAAACAAGGACAGATGGATCTGTCTATATCCATCGAAATGATTCCAGTTTCTCCTGGTATATTGTCAGGAAGTTTCTGCGCTATTGATGTATAGCTGAACCCGAATTACACGTTTGTGACTGTTTAAAAATTATATGAATTTTACTAGTATTGATGTTATTAAATAGCCCTGCCCAGGACCATAACAGGCCATAAATTTATTGCATGAGATATTCCATATTCTTGCCTAGCTTAAGGGGGGGAGGAAGGTGGAATTTTCGGTCAAATTGATGCAATTTTAGGTTGGTTTAGTATTTAAAAAAATGCTACGTACCTTTAAAAGTATATTTAGGCGAGGTTAAGTTCGTGTCCTATGGTTGCTTGTAAGTCTCCCAAAAATTGACTGTAGGAGGGCATATGATGCTGCATTCTAATTTGAAAATGCATGCAAACTTTCAAAATTGGCTTTTCCACACTTTTATTTTCAGTGTATTTCAATACATTCAGCAACAAAATTAGCATTGACAACTTTAAATGATAGAGGCACGGCCATTTAACTGCATTGTCCCACACCATGAGGCTAATAATTCTATGCATGGATTTTGATGATGAAACAAACAATGGTAGTTTTTTAAATAAGAAATAAAATATGTATAGTGTATTTAAAAAAAAAAACAATGTTCATATGCAGAGGATTGTATATATTTTTTCTTCTTTATTATAATGATATAGAAAACTTAATGCATAAGGTCTTGTTCTAAATAAGTCAGTGGTCGGTGTAGAAAAAAAATTTTCAACTATTACTAAAAAATTAGTGGGACTCAGATTAAAAATTTTAAAATATGGGCAAATTTTTAAATGGATATTCTTCAATAACTCAAAACCCTGATAATTTTAAGCCGTAGAAGAATAAAACTTTAATTCCCATCCGGATCCCATAGTAATTCTGCCTGAAGGGCAGATGACCTACACTGACAATCATAGCATTTGTCATGCTATTCTTGCAGCTTATACTAGGGAATTGTAGGATGTGGTAGCATTTCCGTTTGCTTTTTTTATCTATTGGCATGACTGTGATGTACAAAAAAATCACAGTACGTAGCTTAAAAACTGTATAAAATAGAAATTTCACCCATCATCCCCCTTAAGGCCATCGAACTTGTAATTAAATTAGAATAAGCATGTTTTCGTAAGTTATTTTCATATATAAGCTGCAACCTAATTTTGAAACATATATTTTAGACAAAAAAGTGTGGCCTATACACACGTAAATACGGTATTCACAAATACTCAATAATTTCTCCTCTCTTAAAGTAAAAGATCATGATTTTGCATGCATACAATTTAACTGGATGAATTGGCATTTTATAAATATCTAGTTTAACCTATATTCTTAAGAGAATTTGAGAATTTAGAAGGACGAAAGAGACCCTTTATTTGCAAATTAGTCTACCCATTGGGTAATTCCCTTCTGGTTTTCCTACTGTTAGTTTCTGTGCTGCTCCTTCATTCTCCGTTCATACTGCATGTTTTGGCCAACATAGTCAATGAGATTTAACTGTTATTACTTCTGGTTTTGCATACAAATAATGAAGTTCACAAATGAATAGTTTCCTCCATTCACCTGTTTGGCTCTCTTTGGTAAAAAAAAATTCCTAAACTCTTTATTCTCAAATATATGATGATCTCAAACAACAAATTCTAATAAATAAATGAATAGCTAGTGTAGCAAAAATCGTTCCTAAATTTCCTAAGGCTTCCTTTTTACTGCTTTTGTGACAAATAATATAAGAAATCATCAAAATTTTCTCCTCTCTTAAAGAAAGAGGGTGGATTTCTCAACCGAAGTCTAAACCACGACTGCAGTTTTCCGATTTTTTATTGTTTCCATAACAATCATGAAAACTGAAAATCTATGGCTGTTAATTCCTAAAACAAATGTCTGAATCATGTCTATGGTTTCATAACAATTTCTGTGAATTTTCAGTCATTTTTATAGGTTTTCTTCTTCCGGAGTGTCTCCAGGCGTCTAATTCGTAAATAACTCTCCTCCCCGTAGAGGCGTTTAATAGTGGAATGCAGGCTTTCACGGCCGGTAATCATGGTAATAAAAGATTCCGGGTTATGTGGCCGTGGTCTATAACTGGCGTTTCTTCCAGACGTTTCTCCCTCAACTGCGGAGGGCATCTTCAGTGGCGAGCGCTAGAAGCTGTCGTTTCCCTGTCGTAGACTCGACTGCGAGTCTACGACAGGGAAACGACAGCTTCTAACGCTCGCCACTGAAGATGCCCTCCGCAGTTGAGGGAGAAACGGGCGAGTCTACGACAGGGAAACGACAGCTTCTAGCGCTCGCCACTGAAGATGCCCTCCGCAGTTGAGGGAGAAACGTCTGGAAGAAACGCCAGTTATAGACCACGGCCACATAACCCGGAATCTTTTATTACCATGATTACCGGCCGTGAAAGCCTGCATTCCACCATTTTTATAGGTGTTATGGAGACAATAAATAATCTGAAAACCGCAGTCACGGTTTAGACTTCGGTTGAGAAATCCACCCAGAGACTTTGTTTTGCATCCATATAATATAACTGAAAAGACCACCGTTTCACATATTTTTCATTTAATGTTTCTTGAAGTTGGAATGATGGAAGTCCCTGCATTAGCACATTATACAACTTCTCATTCTGCTATTAGAGTACAATAAAAAAACCCTGATATTTTGAATTACACACATGAAAAAAATGAAAACACAATACTTACAAACTGTATTATGCGCATAACTCCACGGGGCTCCTTGAACACGCCTAAATTGACACTCATGGCTGTCCTAATGGCCTATAACAAACAAGATATCATAATAAGAATCAAATAAATCGTGAATTCTTCTTATGTCATACATCTATGTTTTTTAACACAGAACTGCAATGTCGGGAAACATATCATTCCCATCTTCACCTGTTTTCATGACTCATTATTTGATTCTTATTAAGAAAACCTCATAATCTAAAAATTCCCAACTTTATTATATTAAGATATCATAAACTCATATTGTTAGTCAACAAAAAAAAAATAGTTACACTCTTCAAGCCACTCATACCTGGTACGGTGATCCGGTACCAATGCCCTGAGTTGTAGGCTGCATGAAAATACATAACATATCATTACTTTATTAACTTATCTAACAATATACACCATTTATTTTAAAATATATTTTCGGGATTCTTGGCCATATCTTGCAGTGTTGTCTTTTCGATGCTTCATCACCTACTGTGGGTGATATCATCAGGAGATTTTGCTTGTGTAAATTTTCATAAGTAAAGCCATGAGTGATTTCCAAATTATCGATAAATTTGAAATCAAGAGTGGCATTTGTTAGGACTATATAACGAATAAAATTAAGCTGTTTACTCACAAATCATTATTTCAATATAGTTTTTTTAAAATATTTATATATTTAATGCAAATGGCGATGTTTGAAAACAAATGAGAAATGATAGGTACGCTTCATCTGCTTCTTTTGTTTATCACTGCAACCAGATCATACTATTTATTGCCAAAGGAATGCAATATTGTAAGAATGCTCTCTAGTGGAGAAAAAATGAAACACATCAAACTGTATATTAATTCATTTCTGATGTCGTATGATATAAATATGACAATTATATTTTTCTGGATTATTATCTGGGAAAAAATACATTTAAGAAAGTGCAAACAGTGGTTTCTTTTTTTGGTGGTATAATAAATTGCTACAAATGTTTTTATATTAACTCCGCAAGCACTATGTGTTGACATCTATGCACTATATATACAATCTGGTAGCCGTATTTCTCACAGCCTCAGTCACTGCAAAATAATGGTCAGACCTGTTCAGAATATTAAAAAGGAGGAGCTTTCTTTAATATGGTAAATATAACACTGATAAATATTTCGTGAAACACGACTCTGATTGGTTGTAAAACAGAAATCATTGAAATGTGATTGGTCATTGACTCCCATTTGGGACATGAGTTAAATAGTCATAGTAAACTACTAACTAGTTTACACAAGAAATATTTCCTGAAGATGTCACCCACAGTAGGTGATGAAATGTCAAGACAACACTGCAAGACACGGCCACGAATCCCGAAAAGATATTTTAAAATACGTAACAATAGCCATGTAAGTCTTAATCAATATAATATACACCATGCAGTAGAAAAAACGTAAGAATTAAAAAGGGCAGGTAATTTGATATTTTTTTTAATTTCCTGGACACAATATTTTCATTTGGCACTTATACTGTTTTCCACAAACATTCCTTAATTATAATTATGTATTAAATTTGTGTTCCTCTACACCAATTTTACACACATACACTGTCTGTACACCTTATCCAGGACCAACACTACCAAAAAGGAATGGATATAAATAAGAAACTAATAAAGTTATCATAATGTCATTTGTTGTAAAACACAGATAAACTCAACAAGATTTATAGTGACAACAATGAAATTATGTAAATTCTCATGTTTATTCGACTTGTTGATTGTTTTGACATCTTCCAACAAGATGGAGCTCCCCCCACATTATGGAAGGCAACTATGCTCAGGATTTTTAACCTGTGAAAAAAATTAGTTGACTCTAACAGGTTTGAACCCGTGAACCTTGAAACCAGAGGTGCACATGTAGAAATTTACTGATTGCCATACAAACTTGTTGAGTTTATCTATGTTTTGCAAGAAACTGCATTCCAATAAATTTGCACAGAGCCACAGGACAAGTCCCCATAAAACTCCATGGCATGATAGTTCTAGTATGCCATTAGCCTACCATGCAGCTGCTGGTCTCAAATCTACATGCATAATTTATAGTTGTGGATGATCATCTAGCCCAACAGTTCCCAACCTTTTTTGACTGGCAAACCCCTTCCACAACGATCGAGTTAGGTGAACCACTGACTTTTAAATATACATACAGTAGACATGCATAAAATTTAATTCCAAGCAAAAGGTTTAATAATCTTAAATTAACTTAACCCTTAACTGTTAAAACCTAAAGTTACTCTAGTTACGGCTTAAAAGTTACACAACGTGTAGGCCTAGTTGTAGCAAAAATCAAATGCACTCATAACTTTATTACATAACTGTAAATCAGGCATTCATGGTAAATATTAATTTAGTGTGGAAATAACATGATAAATTCCCGATGGTACATATATGCAACAAGGGGCATTATAGGGTTAATTTAATTTTTAAATTATTATTATTATTATTACAAAACTGCAACACCTAGCCTCGAAACCCGCCATTGTGGAAAAGTTTTGATGAACCCCTTGAAATATTTTGCTAACCCCCTGGGGGTTCATAAACCACAGGTTGGGAAACGATGATCTAGTCATTTTGACTTAGGCTTTCACGGCCGGAGTTATTATGATGATCTTGTAGAAGATTTCCGGGCTGTTGGCCATTTTCTTGAGGCTTGTAATTCCCCGACGTTTTGCCAGAGACTGCGTCCTGCATCCTCAAGGGTTATCTTGAGACTGGCAATTTTGTCGACTACCTGCCCTATTTATACATTTATCCGCGATGTGTTCTCTGCGCGGTCCGTTACTTCGTAAATTGTATCTGCCTTCTGGTTGGTTAGCATTAGGGTCTTCTATTGCACCAATAAGGTTGCTGTCTAATGTTCTAGTAGATGTTCTTGTAGTGATTTACATTTGGCCTTTTTTAAGACTGGTATCCATGCTTTGTTGACTTTGAACGATTCTTCCTTTCTATTGTAACTATTTTGATGTTTGAATATTTCAATGGCTTCTCGTTGCACAAGTATAAATACCAGGTTCCAGTAATCTACCGTTCATACACAGCTGAGCTTCCGATCAGGGAACACCATCTAGAAGAACTCACCACTGAAGATGCCCTCCATAGTTGTGGGAGAATCACTGCCTTTATAGCCCAGACTCATCTAATACCATGACTACTAGCCATGAGAGCCTGCATTCTACAATATTTATTTATATGTTAGCAGTATTTAATATTGGCTTGATAGTTAATTATTGCGAATAAATGCATCTTTTGTATATCTTACTTGTAGACTGGTTGACTAAAGAAGGCCTATGTCCTTAACTCTGTCAATTATGATTGTGAAGCTATACACTGTGTTCCAAAATGATGGACAGGGTTTTAAGTAGTTGGTATAGCTTTACAAACGAAATTGGATGTGTGATTATTTGCTATAATGAAAGAAAAACTGTGAATGTTTCATATCCTGTATGCAGCAATTTGTTTCTTGTCATTATTACAGCATCAGCATTAAATTTGTGAAAATGGCAACTACTGCACAGAAGCCATTCGGTGTATTGCAATTTGCGAGGTCTGGTTCCATTGTTGCAGTGCAGCGAGCTTTCCGACAGCAATTTGGAATTGATCCTCCAACAGATAAGATTATCCGTTGATAGTATAAGCAGTTTGAAACAACTAGATGTATCTGTAAAAGGAAAAGCCCAGGATGTCAACGAACACCAAATGATGCATCGATCCAGATGACATGGTTTATTCCCATAGCCTCCACGGTCTCCCGATCTTACATTTGTGATTTCTTCCTGTGGGGTATGTGAAGGATCATGTGTATGTACCACCACTTCCCGTCGACCTTCCAAACTTGAGAAGATGGATTGTTGTTGCAGTTGTATCCATTGCTCCAAATATGTTGACCAATGTTTGGGATGAACTCGACTATCGACTAAATATGTGCCGTGTAACGAAAGGTGCTCACACCGAATACTTATATAGTATATAATCAATTGAGTTGGTGTTTACTTGATGAAAATCCATATCCATTAATTAAATAAAAATAAAACTAACAGTTTCATTTGATTTTCATATTTATTAAGATATATATCATATAGTATGTTATGAAATCTCGAAGAGTTTCTCTTTAATCCCATGTAAGTTTTGTTCTTATATATATATATCATGTAATTAAATTAAAGAACTTTGAAAACCTGTCCATCATTTTAGAACACCCTGTATAATAAACTTGCAAACAAAGGACCTCCCTTTTAATAATTTTAAATTAGAACAAAAATTAGCTCAAATCAAATTCTTTGGCTATTGTGGTGTAAATTATCCATTATACATGTTAGAATGGATCGTAGGTTACAAACTATATCAATTGTTTATGCAATTTTGACTCCTGATGATGTCTACTGTAGCAGCAGATGAAATAAATAAATTTGGTCTGCCTTCAAATTACCTCATAATTAGTTGTTTCTTGTAAGACATGTTTCAAAGCTTCTTAGCTTCATCTTCAGTTGGTACAGACTGATCTTTAGGTTGACAGCCCTGGATCTCTATTCCTGCTCCCTCTTTTTTTGGTCCAAAGAACTGGCATATTAAGTTTTTCTTCCTCGGAATTTCAAAATTCATTATTATCTCCTGTATGTAGATTTTTTCCCCACATGGTGAGTTCATTTGTGTTTTCCAACTGTTTTAATAATTTTATGTTTACATCTATTTTATGTTTTTCTGACCAAACGTGAGCAGCCACTGCAGATTTTTCTACTTCTTTTTTTTACATTTCTTATTGTGTCGTTTGTTTTAATGGTTGAAATTCTCATTTTCTCTACATATATCTAATCACAATCTGCACATTTCATTTGGTTTATACCTGATTTTATGCTATCATAATTCTTTTCATTTTTGTTAGTTTTTATTAGTTTATTTAGGCTATAATCATTATTTGGTGCTAATCTGATATTACATTTTTAAAAAATCTTTTGTAGTTTATTGTGAGCCCATGGGTGATATGTGAATTTCCTGTATTTCTTTTCTTTTGGTTTTTCTATCCGAAGAGTGCTTTCATTCCTCAATTTTTGTATTTTGCACTTATCAACTTTTTTGTATAGCATCTTCTCTCCTCGAAACCACCTTCTTTTGCCACTTCAATTACATATTTTTTCTCTAACTCATAATTTTATCTGTTCTGGGGTATATTTACCAATCTGTGTGCTAGGCTGTTGAAAACTGTCATTTTGTGTGAAATATGGTTGAATCCTGTTGATTTAATATGGTTATCTGTGTATGATTCTTTTATATGAATGCCAAATTCTATTGTCTTTTTATCCTCATTTCTATATAATTTCAGATCTAAAAATGATGATTGTTTCTCTTCTTTTGCTAATGTGAATTTAATTGTTTTCTTCTGTATATTCAAGAGTTTTAAGTCACCTTCTACACGTTTTTGTTTAACTATAGCAATAACCATCCACATATCTGCACCAAAATTTGAACATGAGAGGATGTGCTTTTGTTATTTTGCATTCAAAATCACTCATGAATAAATTTGCCAAAAAACGAGACAATGGGTTACGCATTGATACCCTTACTTTTTTATATGGAAATTCCCTTTGTATGTGAAAAACATTTGATTAAGATGTTAAATATAAAATTGGTACCTGGTAAGTCAGTTGTCCTCAACTGAATTATTAAATAATCCCAATATGGAGGCCTTTCAAAATCAATGTTTCATCTTCTGTAATTTAACTGATACTGATGTTATACAGGTTGTACAACGGGTTTATGTATGTGGGTATGTTTTCATTGAGTAGGTCTGTATTCTTTGCTTTTTTTTTAGAATCTCTATATCTTCAAGAAAAGGATCTAAAAGAAGCAAAGAATACAGACTACTCAATGAAAACATACCTCCAGACATAAACCCGTTGTACAACCAGAACAACATCAGTACAAGTTAAAATGCAGAAGATGAAACATTGATTTTGAAAGGCCTCCATATTGGAACTATTTAATAATTTTGTTGAGGACGAATGAGTTACCAGGTATCAATTTGATATTTTACATCTTATTATGGTACATAACCTTAACTGTGCTTTAATATGAATCTTAAAAGCATTGTTAAACATTTGATTGATGGACAGTTTGGTTAATTTTAAATATTTTTTTATGGATAAAGTTTTCGAATCTCTTGAATATACTGAAATAAAATCCAATCCACTTCCCAAATGTATAAAAGAAGTTGAAAAACATAAACAAAATTTTAACAAAACAAGATAAATTCAAACTGAAAGTTCCAAATCCTAGAAATCCACAAATGCATGGTCTCCCAAAAATTCACAAGGGTGGAGATAAAATGAGGCCCATTATCAACAGTGTAGGGTCACCCACATACCTATTATCTGAATGGTTGTGTAATGAATACAAAAAAGCATAAGAATTTGGTAACGCTCTCAATAGATAACTGTTTCAACTGATAGGAAAATTAGAGAAAACACAAATAGAACCAACAGACAGATTAGTGTTGTTTAATATAGTTTCATTGTTTCCCAGTATCCCTAGAGAAACCACTATTGAAATTTTGGAAAAATGGTTAAACAAAAACAAATTAGAAAAAGAATGTATAAAAGAATTTATAATTCTAACCAAATTATGCATGTGACAAACGAAGAAGAAACTGATATAAATAAAGAATGGGAGGCTATAAGAGATACTATTAAATTGTCAGCATCAGAAAGCATTGGTTGTTTAAAAAAAAAGGCAAAACAAGAAATGGTTTGATGAGGAATGTGCCGACATTGTAAAGAAAAGAAAGCTAGCAAAAATGAAATTGTTACACGAGCCAAATGAGGTAAATTTAGAGCACTTGGGTAGTGTTAGACGGGAAACCACCAAGTTACTAAAGAGTAAAAAGAGGGAATATTTGAGAGAGAAGATTAATGATCTTGAAATGAATGCAAAAAATAGGAACATTAGAGAATTATATCAGGGAATTAGTACAGAGAAGAAAGGGTTTCAGGCTAGAACAAACATAATTCGGAATGAAAATGGGGATATGATTGCAGATCCTAGGAGCATATTAAATAGATGGAAAAGTTACTTTAATCAGCTATTAAATGTACATACAGAACAGGACATTGAGGAGGATAATTTACAGACAGGAGAAATGCTAGTCGCAGAGCCAAGTGCATTATAGGATGAAATGTCAATTGAAAAATTAAAGATGTATAAAGCATCAGGTTCAGATGAGATCCCAGCAGAACTGATAAAATCAGGGGGAGAAAAATTGATGGACAAGATACGCCGGTTGATTAGTATGATTTGGGAAAAAGAAGCTCTTCCAGATGAATGGAAAGAATCAATTATCGTACCAATTTATAAGAAAGGAGATAAAACTGATTGCAACAACTACAGGGCATCTCATTACTTTCAACTTTGTACAAAATTCTAACAAATATATTAGTAAGCAGACTTACTCCCTATATTGATGACATTCTAGGAGATCATCAATGTGCATTTAGAAGAAACAGGTCTACAACAGATCAGATTTTTAGTATAAGACAGATTTTAGAAAAGAAATGGGAATATAATGGTACTGTACATCAACTATATGTAGACTTCAAAAAAGCATATGATTCAATTAAGAGGGAGAAGTTATATAGTATCCTGCTGGAGTTCGGAATTCCTAAAAAGTTAGTTAGACTTATACGAATGTGTCTAAATGGCTCAAAGAGTAGGGTGCGTGTAGGAAAACAGTTTTCAGACACTTTTGAAATCCAGAATGGGTTGAAGCAAGGAGATGCACTATCTCCTCTACTATTTAATTTTGTACTAGAGCATGCCATCAAATCTTTAGAGAATGAGGAAGGCTTACAACTCAATGATATTAATAAGCTGTTAGTTTATGCTGATGATGTAGTACTACTGGCCGATAGCGAGGAGATACTAAAGGCCACACGCACACACTATTAAGTAACACTAAGAAATTAGGACTGGAAGTAAATATCAGTAAAACTAAATATATGGTCACACGTAGAAATTCAGTATATAATGGAAATGGACAGCTAATGACAAATGAGGGAAATTTTGAGGAAGTGGCTGAATTCAAATACCTATGAACAATAATCACAAATAGGAATGAGATGCACAAAGAAATTAAACATAGGCTCAATTCTGGAAATGCATGCTATTATGCATTGCAGAGACTTTTGATGTCCCAACTCCTTTCAAAAAACGTTAAGCTGAAAATATATAAAACTATTATTCTACCAGTTATATTATATGGGTGCAAAACATTGACTCTTACTTTAAGGGAGGAAGAAGATTACGAGTACTTGAGAATAAAGTTCTTAGGAAAATTTTTGGACCAAAGAGAGATGAACAGACAGGTGAATGGAGAAGACTTCATAACAATGAACTACATGGTCTTTACAGGAAGCCAGATATAATAAGAACAATTAAGTCTCGTAGACTGCAATGGGCAGGACATGTTGCACGTATGGGGAATGAAAGACGTGCATGGAAACTTCTTGTAGGAAAGCCAGAAGGAACCGCCCAGTTGGTAGACCAAGAATGAGGTGGGAGAACATTAACTATGATTTGAGGGAAGTAGATTATACAGGGGAATGATTGGAAAGCATTAGCTCAGGATAGGGATGTATGGAGAGCTTATGTCCGCGCGGCCATGAACCTTTGGGTTCGATAGTGCCAGTGAGTAAGTAAGTAAGTAAGTAACCAAATTATGCATTGAACAAATGTTTTTTACATATAACGGAAAATTTTACAAACAAAATTCTGGAGTTTCTATGGGAAATCTGCTATCACCCTTTTTGGCCAATTTATTTATGGGAAGTTTTGAGCAGAAAATAACAAGTGGACATCCTTTGATTTTCAAATTTTGGAGTAGATACGTTGACGATGTAATTGCTATTGTGAATCACAAACAAATAGAGGATGCTTTAAAGCTGTTGAATATTCAGAGTAGAACTATATAATTTACCATGGAAACTGAAAATGAAAGACAAATCCCATTTTTAGATCTTACTTTAAGGAGAAATGGAGAAAACATGATAGAATTTAGAATTTATAGAAAGAATACATATATACATAATTATATTAAAGCTTCAGGATTCAACCATTTTGCTCACAAAGAGGCAGTATTCAATAATTTGACACATAGATTGGTAAATATACGTATGAGCAAGAAAACTATGAAAAAGAGAAAGAATACATTATTAATGTTGCAATAGATAACAGTTATGAAGGAAATATGGTATACAAGAAAATAAATAAATTTAAAAGACAAAAATTAATTAATGGAAGCACATTTATAAAAGAAACAGAAAAAATAAAATTCAAGAAATTCATTTACCATCCATTGAAACACCATAAGTTTCAAAAAATGTTCAAAAAGTTTAATATAAGATTGGCACCAAAGAACGAATACAGCCTTAACAGGATAATTAAAACCAATAAAAACGAAAGAATTGAAGAAGAAAACAAATCAGGAATTTATCAGGTCAAATGCAGGGATTGTGACAAAATTTATAGGCCTATTGGAAAAACAAAAAGAAATTTGGAAACAAGGGTGAAAGAACATCTTACAAATGTCAAAAATGGAGAAGTGGAAAAGTCAGCAGTAGCTGCTCATGCTTGGTCCAAAAAAACATTTAATTGAATCAAAAGCCAATCTAATTAAACAAATAGATAAACAAAAGAACTCACGGTTTGGGAAAAAAATCCACATTCAGAAAAACGAAGGAAAATTTATGAACTTCAAAATTCCCGCAAATTCTGACCTGATCCAGAGGTTCACCAGTCCACCAACAGAGGGAAGAAGAACAGTTTCTTCCGATCGACATAACATCAGTCGCCAAAATAGTACTGAAGATGAGACCGTTATGGTCTTGAAATCGCGATCTACTTAGAAGATTTGTATGAGGAGAGGTAGGAAACATTTGATTTTACCTTAAATATTCATCTCTACTCTCTTTGTCAATACTGTTTTTGATTAGCCAATTGTTCAAAATTTCTAATGTCTCTTCCTTTGGGACACTGGTGAACAATGCCGTGACATCAAAGAAACTAATGTACCTGCTGTTTCTATTTTTACCTTTTCTAATTTTTTCACTAGTCGGAGAAAATTTTCATTGGTTAGATTTTCAAAATATTCCATTCCTATGTATTCCCGGCTTAGCCATCTGGAAATTTTGTAAGTAGGGGATCTTATTTATTATTGATAAATGGCCTCTTTTTCTGCTTGTTTTATGAATTTTGGGGAGACCGTGGATATTGCAGTTTCTATGGTCAGCTTCTAAATTTAATTTATCCTCTTCAGTTAAAGTTTTCTTGATAGACTTCAAATGGTTTTCCTTTTTTTTTTTAACTGTTTTTGGAAGGGGAACAAACTTAATTTTTTCATATTCATTTTCTTTTGAAAGTTTTTCCATTCTGTTATGATAATCTTCTTCATCCAATTTTATGTAAACAACCTACAAATAGAAGAACAAGGAGAGAAACATGAGTTTTAAAATCCCGGGGAGAGAACTTAACCTATTACCCTCAGAAGACGAGGTAGACTCGCTTAACTCTGCTGTTATATATTTTGCAATATTTTGTATATCCCTTGGCAGGGTAATCTTGTGTTAACATTTATGAATAGTAGACGAATCTGTTTTTGCCTTCATCTTTATTGTGATCTCAAGCACCGTTATCTTTTGTTCGTTTTGAATGTGTGAAAATAGACAATATAATTTATGGGAACTTAAATCCGGTTTCTGGGGAAATGCATTGAGCATTTAAACCTGAAGCGAATGGGTTAATAAGCAAGTTATTTTGATCACAGAATGAGGGAGCAGGAGTTGAGATCCAGGGCTGACAACTTAAAGATCAGTCTGTACCAACTGAAGATGAATTTAAGAAACTATGAAACATACATGTTATAAGGAACAATGAATTAAGAAGTAAGATGAAGGCAGACCAAACTTCTTTATTTAGTAGAAACTCATAATGTTACTTCCTATTGTATTTACATAGTAGATGAAATAGTGAATTATATACACAAGGACAGTTGAAACATAGTTGAATCGAGATGTGTTTAGCTTGCAAATTGGTAAAATTCATAAGAGAGCAAACTTATGCTTATTCATTAACTCAAGAGCTTGATATTACATCAGAATAACCATTCCCTTACTGTTCATGACCTTCAGAAACACACATACTACTTCTATAATAAAATGCACTAGCCAGCAAAACACAATCTTCATAACGACAGGGTTGTCCAAACTATAGAGTCTAAATAATCCACAATTATTACAGTATAATTGTGTCCAAAGCATATTTGTAAAATAATATTCCAAACTAATTACTTGTATTACAGACCTACAATTTCATTTTCTCTGTGTTTTGTACACAATTTGGACCAAATTCCATTCAAATTCTACAATATTTAGCCGAGATGTGAGAATTTGAAAACAATCTGGTAACATGAGCTTTAAATGTTTAACCTTCCGTCGGGCGCAATATTCTGACCATCGAGTTCAGGTGGAATGTACCTGATCAGCACATGCTTAAAAAAATTATTTAACACACTGTTTGCCAATCTGAACAACGGGAAGTGGAAGAAATATTGTTAGGAATGTCCAAAGAATAATATATTCAAAATTTGCTGCTAGAAAACTTTTTATTGGACATAGTATTGATTAAACATATTTGTGATAAACCTCCAAACAACATGATATAAAAGTAAGAAGTTAGGTTCATTCAAATATACTTGAAAATAGTTCACATTATCAACATTTAGCCTATGTTTTTAGCAAAATGATTTAAGAATATAACATTATTTAGTCTAAATAAGTTAAATAAATTACTTTCTTTTTGCAAATATTTTCAAAATACACATCTTCGATACTGTAATGACTTCGGGCGCAATGAGCTTCTGTGAACAAAATATTTACAACCCACCATGGTAATGGTCGAGAGCAAACTGAGTGGGGTGGTTGTTTAGAGCAGGTAAAAAGAAACAGCTACTCGGATGCCTAGTCGTCAATGCCGTCTGATGGCAAAATTGACAACCTGTGTCTCTCTGATCAGATGCCCCGACGGAAGGTTAAATCTCCGCTATCTGGCAGTGGGATTGATTTAAAGCCTTGCCATCGCTGAAGGGTTAATACATACATTATTGTCACTCCCTTGTACCCACAATCAGCTAATGTCGACAAAGTTCATACATGAATGTACAGTTCACTCAGAATTCATAGGTGTCCTGAATTTGTATATTAACCATGAATTAATCAAAGGTAGCTGAACTTAGTCAATGATAATTTCCTGGGTACAAGGCAGCATCAACATTTTGTCCTAACCTGTATTTCAAACAAAATAGCAAATGAATTGAATTGGGAGTCAAAATCTTTTCACATGATTTGAGAAATATTCATCTTCATCTACTGACAGCACTGAAGACTAGATATTTTTAAGCTCACACAAAATATAAATACATGCATAATAGTGTAAATGTATAAGAAAAGAATTACCATTCCAGTTTCATACTGAGTGGGCATAGGCTGTGGAAAAACAAAATTAATTTATTACATTTTAAATTGTCTATATAGTAATTAACTCAGACCATCCTGATGTGCTACATGTTGGATAGTAAAAATTATTTATTTTGTCCTTTATAATTTAAAAAAAAAAATGCAAAACTTATAAAATTTCTTCAAGTAATAGGTACAGTATTATCAAATAGGATTTTCAAATCTTTACAAATGCAGAATGATACAACATCCCAGCATTTATAATGTAAAGTGATCCCACTACCCTTTTGGATAGCAGGATGTTAAGGCTCCACCTTTCTACATCAGCATAAGATGTCAGCTGGGTTGTCAGACTTGAATGATGGCTCTCTTTACCCCTTGTGGTATATAACTGCTATCCCTAGAAAATGTTGAGGAAAGAAAGTTAATAAATGAGGTGAATCTGGTAGTAGGTAGAAGTAGTTCTTGTCACTCCTATTGGAAGCATAGGGCCTTTGTGAGAGAATGCCACCGGACTCTGTTTTTTGCAAGATTCCAGATTTCATTCCAATTTTTCCCTTGTTCAATTTCTATTGTTACAGTGCTGCGCCATGTAATTTTTGGTCTTCCTCTTTTTCTAGGCAATCCCTGTGGATTCCATTCCAGTGCTCTCTTTGGCACTTTGAGAGTGTGTCCAATCCATTTCCATTTGTGATATTTAATTTCCTTCCAGATCTCATCCTGTGATGTTATCCTCCACAATTCCTCATTTGGTACAGTTTTTGGCCACCAGATTCTCAAAATAGAATCTGGTCATCTTACCCCATAATTACTTGATGTTTCATTTGACATGTATCAATATGTCATCCATGCCATCGTCAGATTGTCCAGTCTGGACAAGCTTATGATGAACATTTGTGATATTGAACAAAGTATCGAGACATGTCAAATGTAACATCAAGTATTTATGAGGTAAGATGGCCAGATTCACCTAATTTATTAAGAAGAACCTCATAATGTTACTTTCTATTGTAATTTATTAATGGAAGTTAAGTTTACTCCTGTAAATATAATGTAATATATAAAAATCAATGTTTGTTTGATTATTCATATTCTATGCATGGCCATACCGTTGATCCGATTTTGATGGGGTTTTTTGCAAAATGTTCAGGAGATTCCCGACATGAACATAGGCTATAAGGGAGTTGTGATATTCAACCCCTTCACCCTTAAGAATCACCCTTCGTAGTGAAAAACGTGAAATAAAGTCCCTATGTTGACGCTTAAATGGCTTATGCTGCCTAAACCATAACAATACACCAAATTAATGTACACAGAATTGAATATATCAAAAACTCTACAAAAAAGTCCATGACAGCATTTGTTTATCTTTTACAGATAACTCACAATAACCATTTTTATCTTTCAATAATGCCAAGAAGATCGGGATAAGTAGATTTCCGGGCAAGCGTGCTCTGCCATACCGTTCACCCGATTGAGATGGGCTTTTTGAAAAATGTTCAGGAGATTTCGGGGATGAACACAGGCTATAAGAGAGTTGTAATACTCAACCCATTCACCCCTAAAATTCACCTTTATAGTGAAAAACGTGAAATAAGGTCCCTATTTTGATGCTTAAATGGCTTACACTGTCTAAACCATAACAAATACACCAAATTAATGTACAAAGAATTGAATATCTCAAAAAAGTCCATGACAGCACATGTTTATCTTTTACGGATAACTCACAATAACCATTTTTGTCTTTCAATAAAGCCAAGAAGATCGGGATATGTAGATTTCTGGGCAAGCGTGCTCTGCCATACCGTTCATCCGATTGAGATGGGGCTTTTTGAAAAAATGTTCAGGAGATTTCGGGGATGAACATAGGCTATAAGAGAGTTGTAATACTCAACCCATTTACCCCTAAAAATCACCCTTTATAGTGAACAACGTGAAATAAGGTCCCTATTTTGATGCTTAAATGGCTTACGCTGTCTAAACCATAACAAATACACCAAATTAATGTACACAAAATTGAATATCTCAAAACACTTTATCTTCTACGGATAACTCACAATGATGACAAGAACAGGATAAGCAGATTACCGGACAAATATAACAGCATACAGCTGGTGGTAAAAACACATTAACATTTATTTAGGAGTAGCAGTGCACACCAGGTATTAGCTAGTTAATTATAAATTAAATTTTGAGTATACATCTGGCACATATTTCAATTTGAGGCTGAGTCGACCCCAGGGCCATGGTGCCACAGAAGGTTTAGGTCAGTTTAAAAATCTTGTCCCCATTGTATCTTGTAAGATACAAACTTTTTAAATGGAAGTCAAATATACTGAATATATTAGATAAAAAATACTTATATTTCAAACTATTTCTTATAAAGTAATATTGGCATTAATTTTATTCTTTCCGTTTTTGGTAGATATTTTGATTTGATAATATTTAATTTATTTCAGAATTATTTATGATTAATCTTTATAATTATTGGGATCCTAACATTACGCAATGTTTTGTTTTGACTTGGGTTATCAAAAAAATAAGAGACAAATCACCCATCACAACAGCAGAACATGTGGAAACATGACAAAATTAATAAATTATTTCTGAACTGAAAGATGACCCAGTTTTAGAAAAATTAAAATTATAACAAGTGGATACTACTTGTTAGAAGTAGACTATCATACCTAATAACAAAATACCTAGTGTCTGGAAAATCAAGTAAAGGCTGCAACAATGAAGAGACACTCAGATGATTCTTTACAAGACTGTAATAGGCCACTAGGCCTAAAACCCTATTTGGATTATGATGAATAGAGCCCGGATGTTAGGCACTTAAAAAATTCAAAATAGGCAGGCAAAAAGGCACTAAAAATCATTATATAGGCACTAAAAAATTCAAAATAGCTCTTACAAAAAATTGACTACAACATAACTTTTTACAGTTTTACTTTTAAGAATATAAACATGAGCTATCAATAGCATGCGAAGATATCAGAGATGCTTTTGGAATTTGTTTTGCCTTTTTACAAAGAGCAGAACTGCCACTTGAGAATATTTCCACACGAAATTGGTCAGTTTGTATTTTACTGTTGTCCACTCTTTAGGTATCTTAAAAAAAACTGTTCTAAAGATTAAAAAAAAGCCATATACACTTGCTGCACCACTTTGTCTTTGAAGCACCTGTCTGTGAATGAGGACTGCAGACTGAATTCAGTATTACCAACATCAAATATATATATATATATATATATTTGTTAAATTTAAATTAATATTGGGAAGTAAACATTATGAGGTTATATCATTAATAGTGAGTGGAGAACATATTTTTTAATGACTCACCTCATATAATTTCAAATTTCTTTGATACCAGCAGTTTCAGACAATATCTTGTCCCTCTTAAGTTATGACTGAAGTGGGACAAGATATTGTCTGAAACCGCTGGTATCAAAGAAATTTGAAATTATATGAGGTGAGTCATTAAAAATATGTTCTCCACTCACTATTAATCAAAAATAATATTGCCGGTTTCAGCACCAGGTGTGAGACAGAGAAAGAAAGCTTGAGCCATCTATCCTCTTTGTCACTCAGCAATGTTTGTATTGAAAAGAAGCAAAGAACTTTTCTCCAAGCTTTAGAGCCAGAGCATTATATAATGGGACATACCTTAGAGGTATTTCGCTTAACGGGAATGCATGAGGTGGAAAAATACAATATTTACCTAATGGGAGTGCATTGAGAGGGGAACCATCTACCTGCTAGGTTATTGGGTGCCACCCTTATCCTAAAATATTTTAAGGGAATTTATAACAAGAACACTTGAAAACTTCTATGAAATGATTTGTGCCATGAAGTTTGTCCATTTAAATTGATTTTATTGAAATACTGAGTTAATTTTGAGAAAAAATTGCAAATAGGCATTTATAGGTATTATAAGCTGAAATAGGCATTTATAGGCAAAATGAACTTCATGGAGAACAACTCTAGGGTCATTGGTATGAACTTATATGAAGTCACTTTTACAATATCTATAATAAATAACTATAGACATTTTCCCTAACATCCGGTCTCTAATGATGAATCTTCAAGAATTTCTATTTACAGAACATTCCAGATGTGTTGGGAATAGAAAAGACAAAAAGCACAGTTCACAAGCTACCAAACTAGGCATAACTTGACAAATTGTTAATGTACATTGTGCAGAATTTTAATAGAGTTCAATGCCTAATGAAAATAGTTGGCAGTTATATACACTTTGTTGTTAAATAACATTAATAATAAATATTTTGCACGCCGTAGCATAATGGTTAAGGCACTATGCTACAAGCCAGAAGGTCGAGGGTTCGAGTCCCAGTGGGGTCAGGATTTTTAAAATAACCCAAACATTCTGGCGGCACTATGGCCTGGGGTCAACTCAGCCTCTAACAGAAATGAGTACCATATGCTTGTTCTGGGGGTAAAGGCGATCGTCATGCAGGGCTGAAAACCCAGCTGACATAAAGTGCCAATTGTCTAGAAAAAGTGGGAGCCTTAACCTCCCACTGCCCCAAGGGCCTCCTGAGGCCTGTAGTGGGATCACTTTACTTTACTTTTAATAAATATTTTACTTAATATATTACATCAGAAAGACAAAGTGAGCTACTGTAAAACATGCTTTACAGTAACTCCCCCTTGACAGCCAATTGGGTAGTGATATTCAGTTGAAGGTCATACAATCTGTTCAATCGCTTTCCCAGTACATCTGGAATGTAGTGTAGTTTAAAGTGTCATTTGTCATGGTTCAATTAATTCAGATTTCTTGTAAATTATCCCTTTCCTAACGCGCTGACTCAATTTAAATTAAAATATGCTCGGATAAAATTATATAAATATTATATGATTACACAAACTTTAATTCAATATCTACTTATTGTCCACCACTGTGGTCTCGAGGTAGCATGCTGCCTTGTCACGCAACGGGGCCCAGGTTCGATTCCCGGTCGGGACAGGCTCCTAGGTGAGGTTTTTTCGGGGTTTTTCCTCACCTGTAAGACAAATGTCAAGAAGTTTAGGGCCCAGTGGTCCCCAAAAATCATCTGGCCATCATCATTATCTTTATTATTATCATCATCACCATCCTTCACCGGGAAGCTACCACACCTATAATTTCCTAGTAAAACTGCAAAGCATAGCACAAAAATGCTATGATTACAGTGAAAGACCTGCCCTTGGGCAGAATTACTATGGATGGATGGATGGATCTACTTATTTTGAATATTATTGCCCTCATTTGCTTTAAATACTTCTTTAATAAATTTTTATATGCTGATGATTACAATGAGAAGAGGTACCACCAAAAAATGTTAAATATCGCCTTACAAGTTAAGTCCTCAATAATTACAGAGAACAGCACCTGCTGTTGTTACTTGAATTTACAATTCCCATATGAGACCTCAAAAATCACATTTCCCTAATAGGTGACATCAAGTGCCGATTGTCCACAAAAAGTGGGAGCCTTAACCTCTTACTACCCCAGGGGCATCCCGTGGCCTGTAGCGGATTGCTTTGCTTTGCTTTTATCAGGCCAAAGTATAGATCTGTGGTTAGAAATGAGCAGAACTTTTATAAGAAAGTGCTACGAAGAAGTTTAGTGGACAATTAATCTACGTTGTGAATAGTAAAAAAGAAACAAAAGTTAATAAGAAACAAGAAATTGAACTTAACCGGAAAATTAAGATATGTTCGAGAGTCGTACATCTTTATGAGGGTTCAACTGAGATTGGGTACTTTATATTTTTGTACAAAATCCTACAGTGACTTAATAGAAACTTTTTCCTTATCTTTAAATGCATGTAGTGCAAGTTTTGAATTACACTGGTCGACAAAAATGAACTTTTTTCTTTCAGATTTTAGAAGCATTTTTCATCCTGAATTTAAATATCATTTCAGTTTTTTCCTATCAGGCAAGAGTTTTCTGTGATATTCATTTACATTTTTTATAATTTTTAATAAAATTCATCTAACTCATTCTGACTTACCTAGAAAGTGATAGATAGTGATTTTTGGGCATATTTTATGTAAGATCATTTTTATTTCCATCTGAATCATTTTCAGTTTGAGCTAGGTCAGAATCAGAGTTATGAGTTAAGGTCATATCTGCATATACTGATACAGAGAACTCTTCATATAAGGTGAAGGTTCCTATGACAGGTCAAAGAAAATGCTAAAATCAATTTTTAAAAAGTAGCTGTCACAAAAAAACTGTGCCGGATGGAAAATATACTGAAATACATATTTGAAATCAGTATAAAAAACAGCACTAGATATCAAGCTAAATCAGATATTCCTGTAGCAGAAAACCGTTAGTTGAGCCAGTGCTATTATGAGAGACCCTCTTCTTTCATCTTGGGAATACAGTTCTAAGGAGTTTAGTTAATGCCTCCTTCAAAATGGTAGACCATTAAGTCTTATCTTTTGGTTTATACGTACCTTATTACCAAATTCAATCGCACATCTTTTATCAACTTAGTTCAAAAAGCTAAGTTAGGACAAGGATATATCTCTACCTACCTCATCCCAATGACGGATTCTCCGATGATATTAATGGTGTCCTCCATTTTCATTAAAATTACCCACCCACATTAGATCTGCACTGCCCTCTAACCAACTACTACCACCAATGGTTATTACATGTGAGATGCTAGTCATATCAAGACTTTGCAAAAGAGAATTTATAATCAATCTGAGTTTGGTGGTGTTTACTTGATGAAAAAATCCATATTTATTAAATTAAATAAAAATACAAACTTAGGTTGTATTTGATTTTCATATTTATTATATAATGCAGTGACAGCTCGGTTTCGGTACAATGTACCTTCTTTCCGACAGTGATTAAATTATAGGAATTGATAATTATATATAATACATATCAAATGATCTAAGACACAAATACGAACAATAATTGATTTAATTATTTTAAAATTAATTTTAAATTAATCTATTGTATGGATAGGTTGCCTGTGGAGTCAGACTGATATGTACTAAGAGATAATAACACAATTCATAATTGGTTACACATGTCTGAAGAAGGTTTACAGTGTACGAAACAGCTGTCATTGAATTATATCTTAGTTAAATATGAAATTCAAATAAAACTAAGTTTTATTTTGATTTAATTAATAACTAAATTTATACTTTTCAATAGGTATTGAATATCATCAGTTACAATTTGGGCTTGAAACATTTTTACCAACATGTTCATTCATGTTTCTGCTATAGTCAAAAGTCAAAAAGTTTATTCTGGTTAGGTATACTTGGACCAACGGATCTGTGCCCATATAGTACTGACATCATTCTTAGGAAAGTACACGTCTATACTGACACCCTTTCACTGCACTCCCCTCCCTCCACGTCTAACAGCAGCCAATGGTAACTTATCGAGTAGGGAAGTTGCCAAAACTTCCACCAGTGTCATTGGCCTCTTGTATATGGAAATAATGCAAGAGTTGGAGTTGAGTTGACAAACACTGGAGTGATGGCAAGTGGAAAAAAAAAAGATAGAAAGAAAAGAGAGAGGAGAGAGGGATAGGAAATGAAGGGAGGCAGGGAAATAAACTTGCCAAGACAGAAACAGGAAGGAGACTTAATTAGCATATCTTATGGGAGCAAAGATCCGTTGGACAGACAATAAGGTAGTTTAGATTAGATTAGCTACGTACTTCTTGACCTTCATTTTTTAGTTATTAGATGTGCTATTCATTAAGTTGGCTATTCATCTGTTTAGCAGATTACTACATGACATTAACTTCAATTGTTAATATGGCAAGTTTTAAGCCATTTCCACCATTATTTCTTCATTCACTTTTCAGAAATTTCACAAAAAAGAAAACACATAGGCCCTCTATATTTATTATTATTGAATATCCAAATAGTTATGAAACCCTAATTTCACCACAAAAGCATGTTAGGGTTGTAGCTAACTATAAACAATATTAGACTTATACATTCTAAAACAGAAATAGTATCTTATGGTTGGAAATGAGTAAGTGTTATGAAAGTACATAAAATGTCTTAGAATATATAATACTACAATATTGTTATGAATGTTTGTATATGAAATTCATAAAATGTTTATAATAAATTTTAGTAGGTTTCTTAAAAATCATATCACATGTTAAGGCCGAAGCCTAATCACCATTTAAAAAGTAAGTTTAACCAGAAAAAAAACAATCGTTGTCTTTCGATCTTAGGACAATCAAAACTAAAACATGTTTTACAGATTTGTTGTATTGATTCTTGACATTTACAAATATGATCACTGTCTGGATTAATAGTAAAATCTTCTATAAAATAAACTTCAAAATTTTCCATGGGGCCCAGTCATTAAATTGTGTTTAAAATGAAATTTGGAATAAGATGTTTTATAATTAGCCTCTGGTGTACTGTAGGAAAGATCTCTTTAGGCAAAAGCACCCTTTGCACTCCTTCATTCCAATGTTCATTACCAATTCAGTGATGATATAGTCAAAAATTTGGGTTTAACGTAGGATATTGGACACTTTGAAAATGAATATTGAGTATCAGAAGATGCTGCAGATTTTGCTAGTTGAATCAGCACGTTTATTTCCCACAGTTCCCTGGTGCCCTCAAATCCAAAAGACAGAAACACGGGATTTTGAGTGATTTTTATTGTATATTTTTCATATTCTATTGAGTTGGGATTTCAAGGTGATCAGTTGGGAAAACAAACATATGCTACTGACCATAGCATGGCGCATAGTGTGGAGACAGTGATGCACATGCTAAATTTAATGCCCACATATCAAAGAAAGACACAGGTGTTGTTTTGTGGATTTTATGTTATTTTTAATTTCTATTGAGTTTGGATTTCAGTGTGATCAGTTGGGAACACACTAATCTACTGACCATAGCATGGCATAGTGTGGGACAGTGATGCACCTGCTAAATTTAATGCCCACACTATAGTCTACAGCAGGTACCCCATAAATCTACTGACCATAACATGGCATATGTGTGGGACAGTGATGCATCTGCTAAATTGAATGCCTATACTATAGTCTATAGTAGGTACCCCATAAATCTACTGACTATAGCATATGTGTGGGACAGTGATGCACCTGCACCTGCTAAATGTTATGCCTACACTACAGTCTATAGTAGGTACCCCATAAATCTACTGACCATAGCACAGCATCTTGTCTGAGACAGCGATGAACCTAAAGCCTGCTAAATTTTATGCCTACTCTAGGGTCATCCAACCAGACAGTAAATGTTATTTTATGGTAAAAAAAAAATTGAAAAACATTTTAATTGAAATTGAATGAGAAAAAACATATTTGAAGAAAAAAATTATACACTCAGACTGGGGTTTGAACCCAGGACCTTCCCAGTCTGAGCATATAATTTTTCCATCATTGTATGAAATGAATAATAAAAACATTGAAAGAAAAAATATGTTAAAATTAATGTTGGGAAGTAAAATTATGAGGTAATAATCATTTAAATTTATTGGAGATAAGTTTTTTGAAAAACTCACCTCAAAACTCCTAGTAAGTAAAGTGATCCCACTACAGGCTTCAGCAGGCCTTTGGGGTAGTGAGAGATTAAGGCTCCAGCTTTTCCTGGACAATCAGCACTTGATGCCAGCCGGGTTGTCAGCCCTGCATGATGGCCGCCTTTACCCCCAGAACAAGCACCTGGTACACATTTTCGTTAGAGGCTGAGTCGACCCCAGGGCCATAGTGCTGCCAGAAGGTTTGGGCCAGTTTAAAAATCCTGACCCCCACCAGGACTTGAACCCTCGACCTTCCAGCTTGTATTGCAGTGCCTTAACCACTATGCTACGCGGTACTCCTAATGAACATAATTTAATTTCAAAGTTTATAAATTCAACCATAGATGGCTGCACAGAAGACATTGACAACAGAATAGTTTACAACCGAAGAATTTCATCAGTCGAAGTTGTGACTGAGGATGGACGAGATATCGTCTGAAACTGCAGTATCATGAAAAGCACAAAATTTATGAGGTGAGTTTTTCAAAAAATTCTCTCTGATGATTTTAAAAGAAAAAAATATACCTAACATATTGGTTTCAATTTTAGAAGCCTTGAGCCTTATGTGCAAAACCGCAGCTTAAACATTAAATTATGCGACAAAGTGATTTGCACGGACTAATTTCTAGTCTAACACCAATTTCATCTAATTTTCCCTCTGTTAGCACATGCCATTCTCTTCTCAGCTTCTTGTCAAGGACTGAACCTATAGCACAAAATTCTGCCACTAATCTGTAAACTGTCTTTATCACGAATCATAGATTCTGGATACTATCTAGAGAATTTCCATTGACATTTTTGCCATGAAGATCTCTTTACAAATATTTCAACTACGAAAACATGTTCAATGGTGAATCTCATGTCTGCACAACAGAGGCATTTCCTGGAGACTCAACTGAAGTTGTCAGGCTACATGCAAGTGCCACATGCTTTGCCGCCATATGTCTAGGGGCTAGAAGAGAAAAGAAATACCGGAAGATTTTTACGCAACAGATGCAATGATCAATCGAGACTGGACCTATCCAAACAACAAGACATGCAGTGTAAATAAGACTGGCAGTGCATGGATATCACCACAAACTCTGCAAAATTTCAAACTATCATGATCCGTCAATGGACTGCGTGTGTAAGCTCTGTGATAGACCATGTGAAAAATATCATTTCAATGTCTGTTTAAAGAGAACAAAATCGTTGCTGGCATACAGCAGAGACCAAATCTAATGCACATTTGTGCACGCTTCTTCCCATTATTATAAAAAACTCCTGGCGCGACAGGCCTACAAGGCCCTTAGCCTACCAGCCGGCTGCTGGCCTCACATCCACATGTGTCAATCACAGAGGTAGATGATAATTAGCCAGTTTAGGGGTGACATGTGGTCACATGTCGAGTCCCCAGCCATTATAGCTGGTTTTCTCAACCTGGAGCCGCTACTTATTGTAGCTACCCAAATGCATCACGATGCTGGGTGGGCACCGGTCCCATACTGGCCGAAATACCATGAGAAAATTTCTTCCCCCATGGAGACTCGAACCAGCGCAAGTCCCGTAGCTCTGCGCCAAGGCTTCCTGCCTGAACCACTCGGCTACGGCGCGGGACTCCTATTATTATAATCCTAAGATAATTATTTAAAAACTATTTATTACAATAATTTTTCAGTTTTTTTATTTATGTAGATAGGCATTTCACACACAATCCCTGTATGTACATTATTAAAGGACCTAACATACTTCATATTTAATCACGTTGGCCCTCTTCCAATATGTCAATTCACATTCCAGCAAAGATAAACATATTTGAAGACCTAAAAATTATAAAGGAAATAAACAACACATTACTTCTTAATGAGAACACACCCCAGCAAACAATCCATTATACGAGATCGTCAAAAACAAGTCAGTTGCTGCTACAAACACTTGGAGTATACATCATCATAAACAACTAGTAGCAGAAGCTCAATCTGCTGATGATGGAAGTTAACTTCCGAAAGGCCTACAGTTAATTTTATATACACCATTTTAACACAGTCGAATACGATGGCACCTGCCAACACGTACATTTAAATTTATAACTTTTAACTTATGTCAACTGCTAACTAAAAAAAAAATTACATACTTTTCAATGATTGAGCAATTTTAGATAATTCTAAAACATTTCACCTTAATAAACCAGTATCATTAAACTAACTCAAAACTAATTAACTAACTGGCACTATCAAACCCATAGGTTCATAGCCGTGTGGATATAAGCTCTCCATACATCCCTATCCTGAGCTAAAACTTTCCAATCATCCCCTGTATAATCTACTTCCCTCAAATCATGGTTAATGTTATTCTTCCACCTCATTCTTGTTCTACTAACTGGGTATTTTCTCTCTGGTTTTCCTACAAGAAGCTTCCATGCACATCTTTCATTCCCCACTCATGCCACATGTCCTGCCCATCGCAGTCTTTGAGACTTAACTATTCATATCATATCTGGCTTCCTATAAGACCATGTAGTTCACTGTAACATAGTCTTCTCCATTCACCTGCCTGTTCATCTCTCTTTGGTCCAAAAATTTTCCTAAGAACTTCATTCTAGCCTCAAACCAGTACCATTACTTGAGAAAATTTTATTTTATTTTATAAAAGCATTTTAGAACATACAACCTTGCATTGGATTAAAGAACAGGTCGCATTTTACATAAGACACTTCCATTAACCTTGAACCTGAATGTAACACATTATAATATTACACATTGAGGTCAAATTTTAGGCCACCTGTGAATATTTGATCTCAGAACAAGTGACTGCTAGCGTCATGTTGGTAACTGTTATAACACACTTTCCCATTAGAGCAAATTGCTATCATGTTTACTCACATAAAAGGGGATTCTATATGATACCAGGAGTCCATCTACATTAGTGGGCAAGATAGGGTTAAAATGGGCAGATTAGTTTAGCATTCAATTATTTTTTAGCGGGTTTTTTTGATAAGATTGCTACACTGTCTGAGCAATGACTAATATACATTTTACATTGTAAATATGGTGATTTTAGGTTAGTTACATCTGAACTTCTCACTTCATTATAAGGCATTTCTCACATTTTTAGGAAAAAATTAAAATATATACAATTCTTGGCTCAACTGCACTTCTACTAGCGCTTGATTTTTCAGTTATATTGTTGTAAACTATAGCTCTTCTTCTGTATTTACTAACGTTATTTAATATTTTAAAATTTTTCAAATAATTTTTATAACATTATTAGACAATTCTGATGTATTTATTTAAACATGCAAATCACAATATTATGACATAATATTGTGATGCTAACTGCTATTTTCTCCATAGAGTATATACTTAGTCTATGATTTTTCTATCGCTGTTTTGGATTATCACTGGTTGGATCAGCGTTAGGGAGTGATAAGTAAGTGTACACCCATTTTTAATAAACGTTTGGTAATTTTAATATTATTAATATATTTTTAACATAGATTTGGGAATTTATTGCAAATATTGGTCATTTAAATTTCATAGCAACGGATAGTAATTGAGGATGATAATTGTTATGTGGATTATCATTGGCTCTATAAACTCTAGTGCATGCACACTTGTTCTATAAGACTGAAAATATTTCATGCTAGTTTAAGTACAGTTTTTCCCATTTCTCTAAGGCAATTATTCATATACTGCAACAATAAATTGTGTGCATTTCTGTTTTTTACTTGAATTTCTGTAGGTGGCACAGGACATTACAAATTAAAAAAAAAAGCTTTGGATTAAACAGTCATTGAACTATAGTTCCTTCTTCATTTACATCTAACAAACATCTGTAACATTATTTTGTGCCATTATGAATGTTTATCAGATGATAGCACTAAAATTATAGTAAAGAGCTCAGGAGTTGAAGAGCAATCACTATGCATGACATCATACTAGAGTCATAACATACAATGGGGATTCATGGCAGTAACACCCACCCTCCTTCCCTCATTCCCCTCGCCTTCTTGTGAGCTCTTAGCTATACCATTGAAATCAAAATGATGCAATTTGAGTTCAGATGGCTTTGATTTTTACGTAGAGTGGCCTAGAAGAAATATCCCTTTAGGGGTGATGATCGGAGTTCAGGATGGTTCACACACTGCATAAGTTTCAAATAATTACATATATATTAACACTAAAAAAATTTGAAGAAAAAATAAAATAGTTGAAGCTTCCATTCCACAGTATTCTGCCCGAGGGCAAGTATTTCACTGTTGAAGCTTAGGGTGAGTTATTTTGAATTAGCTCTTTTTGAATGTAAAATATTAAAACTTGAATGTTAACAAGCCATTACAAAATGGGACAAAAATAGCACAAGTTTCATTTCATAAATGGATCTGTTCTATAGTCCAACCAATTGTGCATTATAATGAATATCGCAACATAGCTGCAATTTGCATAGTTCTATCACAGATGTCTTACCTGAATGTCATTTTCATAGTTAACATTCCCCGAAAGCTATTGGAGAAAAATATAAATTCCTCACATTAAAAGTTTCACATAAAAATTAAATCATACAAAATGTACTTAAAATCTAAACAAATACAACATGCTTTTATTAAGATTACCAATTTATATACAAATTAACAAAATTACACTTCAATACATTTACAGAATTAAATTAACATTTAATAACACATACCACTCTTGACAATTTTATGCAACCGTTCATCCACTGTAATTATGACATTTCATGTACGTTTGATAACACAAGAATCGACATACGTGCAAAACCGACTTAAGTAGGCCAAGAAATTGCATATGCACAGCGGGCGAACGGCAAACAATTAACATATTGCCGAATACTGATTATATACAAACTATATAAAAATAATAAAAGTTTTTGAAGAAACCAGCCGGCTTATTTGGGGAAAGCCGTAATTTGTTCCTAAGTTCAACTCATCAACCGCGTATTTGTTATCAGGCAGGTGTTAATTACATAGAATACATGTAGGTTAAATATTGTACCCTTAGCTTGATCCATACCAAGCAACGCCAGAAATTTCCTTGAATAGAGTAGACCTTCTATGTCCCTCGGTGTGTATATGCTACTCTTATCACAAACAATTGCACAGGTATTCACATGAACTTATTTTGTGGTATTCTTTCCTGCGACTCTGCTGCCAAGGCGTTTAAACCTCGCCCAAAAAGATGTTATTTTTTGTATACCACTTGCTATATCAAACCTATTTCAAAATTCTTGTACATTAATGAATACCGCCTATTAATAAACCATACTCAATACAATAAACTTGTTTCGAATCCTCAATACTCACAATACTGCAAATTAAACAGGTAAAAATCAAAACAACCCTAATCACAAACTTCATCGAAAACTTACTCTATGGTTGCAGCGATACCCAGTGATACCAATATATGATAATGATACCAACTTTTCTGACAATAATAATAAGGTGAGGCTGATTAATTAAAGTAACTTTATTTAAACGAATATTCAACTACCTGACTATTAAAACTGGATTGTAGTTAAGTGACGGCCAATATTGAATTTTATGTTTGTTCATAATATTTAGTTAAAGTGCGAAGTTAGCAAAATTTGAAACTTGCCTCTAAAATACGAGAACAGGTAATTGGAGCCAGGGAAGCCGGTCTCAATGACTATAGCTTTATACATAACTCACATGTAGGTCTAGGTTGAAGATGATTCAAACACAGATTACGGACAGGATTTACGCTGTGTAACATTTATACTTGTACAGTGTGAAATTTTACCGTAGTCATCCTTTTTTTTTAAATACTTTGTATAATGGTCCTTTAGCTTTCATAACACGTTTGTTACTTTTCCATGCTTTAATGACCGTGCTAATCTAAAGCCAGTTTCTGTAATTTCTCCCCATTCCCCCATATTTACTATTGTCGGGCTCGATGGTCTAGGGATTAAGTCCCTTTCTTCTAATACCAAGGATTGCGGATTGAAACCTGGCGAGGGTCAATGGATTTTTAGGTTGTAAATAATCAAGGACAAAGTCTAGAAGAGGCTTTAAACAGTGGGTTCTGAGACTTACGATTTTCGAGCACCTACAAGAGCCTCTGGGCAAAATTTGATCAGTCTTTCTCATCCAAGTAGTACATTAATTACCTACTAGGTGTCCCTTTGAGGCAATGAGCTAACCACTTGCTGAAATCTGTAGGAAAAGAAGCATAAACAATTCAGCTTGTTAAGTAACTGTTCCAAGGGAGCACAGTTGTCCCACATGGGGATGCATGAGTATACACACCCAGGAAGTTAAAATAGATCTTATGGGCTATGCCAGTGTCCCCCTACATACAGGGGGTAGATGTTGCCAAACTCGTAATAACGGTATTTGTTTGTTTAGGGAGGGGGAGGGGCAAGGTTTAGCAGTACTTTTTCCAAATCTATGTGCTATACATTTAAAAAAACATAGTTTTTCTTTTACAGCATGCAAACTAGTTTTATAGTAAATATGAGAGTTGATACTTTGATACAGGATAGTACAAGTCCGCACGAGCTCAGTGACAAGTGGTAACTGTTTTTTTTAAAGAGGGGATGACTTGGATGGCTACAACTTACAACTCTGAACTTGCTGTGTTACATACTTCAGTTTTATTTAAGGATTTCTCTCAAGAAAATATTGTTAAAATGGCAACCCAGTGCCCTATTCCAAACACACAGTAACTTCCTGGGTTGAATCTGACTGTAGATAGGCAGACATTCTTTCCTAACAACACTTAGTTAATTCTAACTAACTCACTGGCATTATCGAACCTCTTGGTACATGTTTCCATGGACATAACTCTCTACACATCCCTATCCTGATGTTTTCAATCATCCCCTGTATAATTAACTTCCCTCAATACATGGTTAATGTTATCTTCCCACCTCATTCTTTGTCTACCAACTGGGCATTTTCCCCTCTGGTTTTCCTACAAGAAACTTCCATGCCCTCTTTCATTCGCCATTTGTGCCACATGTCCTGCCCATCACAGTATACAAGATGTAACTGTTCCTATAATGGTTAATTCTAGAAGATTAATTTATTTTATGAACCTTTCTTTTCAAATTTATTATACGTCTGCAACCAGAAAAAATTCACAGGATCGTTAAATCATTTCTTACATATTTTTACTCACTAAAAGAGGAAAAAATACTAAAAAAATTCCATTGCATCTGGTGTTCTTGCAAAACTCATGTTTGTAGTTTCATTTAGAATCGAACTCATGTTTAACTCAAAATCTGGTATCCTATTCCTGTTTTTAAAAATCCTATGCAAAAGTGATTTCTTACTTTCATATAATATGTATTAGAATGAGACTCGAGGATAAACACAAAGAAAAAATTAGTGGAGGGGGAGCAGTTGATGGGTGGTAGGGTAAGGGTATTATGGCGGTGTGAAGGTTGGTTTGTCCCAGCCATTTTTATTTTGTTTATATCAAAAAATGAGGATCTTATTGGCTGAGTTGAGCATGTTTTTACATGTTGCCTATGGTAATAGGAATGAGTTTAAACAAGCTTATTGTCAGATTTGATTATATTTCAACATGCTAAATAAATTCTGGATATTGGTTTATGTATTAGTCACATTCAATTTACTTTTTACATTCAAAAGAGAATGTGTTCATATTTTTAGTTATATAATATGGCTTCGTCCACCACTGTGGTCTCGAGGTAGCATGCTGCCTTGTCACGCAGCAGGCCCGGGTTCGATCCCTGGTCGGGGCAGTTTTTCTGGGTGAGGTTTTTATCGGGGTTTTTCCTCATCTGTAAGACAAATATCAGGAAAACTTTAAGGCCCAAACGGTCCCCGAAATCATATGGCCATCATCACCATTATTATCATTATCATCTCATTGTCATCATCATCCTTCACCGGTGTGGAAAGCAACGGGAAGCTACCACACCTACAATTCCCTAGTAAAACTGCAAGCATAGCATGAAAATGCTATGCTTACAGTGAAGGACCTGCCTTCGGGCAGAATTACTATGGATGGATGGATTATGGCTTCCTAGCTCAAATTTGTCCACCGCTGTGGTCTCGAGGTAGCGTGCTGCCTTGTCACGCATCGGGCCCAGGTTTGATTCCCAGTCGGGACAGGCTCCTGGGTGAGGTTTTTCCTCACCTGTAAGACAAATGTCAAGAAGCTTAGGGCCCAACGGTCCCCGAAAATCATCTGGCCATCATTATCATCACCATCATTCACCGGTGTGGAAAGCAACGGGAAGCTACCACATCTATAATTCCCTAGTAAAGCTGCATAGCATGAAAATGCTATGATTGCAGTGAAAGACCTGCCCTCGGGCAGAATTACTATGGATGGATGGAGCTCAGATTTTTTTGTTGATGAGGGATAGCAACTTTTTTCTTACATGGTAACTTCCAACCATTGCATGCCGATACCTACCTTGAAATTTCTTCCAGAGAAGCGTTATGATCGAAACATGTTCGAGAACAAATCAACATTAAATTGAGGTAAGATATTACAGACTTAATAAACGTGGTTAAAAGAATCTCAAAATATTACTTCCTGAAATAAAACATTAAGCATTATGATGTACAAAGGCCCTGTCCAAAAAAAGCATCTGTCACGACAAAGCCACATTAGGACCAGCAGCATCAACCATCATACTGGATGTTGTAGCAAAGAGTGACCTGCTGAAGATGGAACGGATGTTCTGAAAGGCCTACAGGCATAAAGATTACATATTTTATAAGTTGAGGACGATGGATTTTACCTAAAAAGGTATATTTTAACTTATTTTATGACTCACCACCTCAACAGTTTTAACAATGAATTTTAGTGATTGTCCAACATTCTGATCCATACATCAAGATAGTGTGTGTGAGACTTCAAAATACTAACCATGTTGTTGGGCCAGCAGACAGGTTATAACAATACATACCTGCTTCCTTTGCCTGTGGGACAGTCGACCCAGAGATCTTCATTGGACAAAAACTGACTGGCGACTTTGAGATGACTTAAACCCTGGTGAAAATAATGTCATTATTATGACTAAGATTCTTCCTGAAAAGGTTATATTACCACATCTTCATATTAAAATTGGCTATGGAATATTACAACTTCAGTATTTTCTCTTTATTTATTTTATTTTTAGTTGAAGAGATACCTGGCCAAGGGATAGGTCATGCTATGAAACACAGTGATTCATGTCTCAAAGTTGACGAAAATACAATATGTGAGTTTATTTGTGTCATTTTTATCAGATGATGAAAGTGACAGTAACAGTTCATCAAATGGTTATTCGTTTGACAAATGTGATAGTACTCCTGTTTCTAAGGGAATATTATTACAATCTAAGCCTGTAAATAGTAAAGCAAGTGATGTAGACCTAAATTAAGAGTGTGTGAGTGACAGTAGTGGGCGTGTCGCACCAGACAAAACACATGGCATAAAACAGCTGTTTGACTGGAATTGATTCGAACCCAGGACCATAAAAAATGTTCAACAATATTTAATATTATAAGTGTTTAGCGATAATGCCATCAAAATTATTCAATGGGATAAATGTTTTAGTGATAGTGATAACAAATTTCAATGAAGACACTGTGCTGAATTCGAACCTGGGATCTTTACAAGTGGATGCAACACAGTCTAACCTTCAAAAAATGTAAAATAGTGAGTTTAAATTAAATTTAGCATGGCATGTAGACAGTAAATTATAATTTATATATGTTTATATTATATAGTATGGCCTAGTACTTTACATTTAAAAAACCTGAAACCCATAGCCCAGCTGGCAAAAGGGAAACTCGGCAGTCAAAAAGTTAAATCACTGCTGAAAGAGGATGAATGTTTCAAATATCTGTGTTCAAAGTTACCAAAATATCCTAAGTCAAACAAAAACTGTTATCTGATCACCTCTTTTCAGAAACAATGGAAGGAAAAGAAGCATGGAACTCTTTCAGAGATGTAGTGCACAAGCTTTTGGGTAATACTGAAGACCCTCACTATAAAACCATCGTAAAATGCATGATGGTTGCATATACAGAGCTCAACGAAAATGAACTTAAAATTTTATTTCTTACACTCCCATGTTGACTATTTTCCTGAAAACTTGGAGCCTTCAGTGAACTCAAGATGAAATTTTTCACCAGGATGTCCTTGATATTGAGACACACTACCAAGGAAGGTAGGAAGATGGGATTACAATATGCTGACTGACTACTGTTGGAAGCTCAAGTGGGAAACAGAAATTGTAAGGCGGAAGCTGTTTGGAGAAGTATCAAAGAGAAGAAGAAAAGATTTGATAGACAAAAAGAATAAAAATTTAAATACATTTCATGAAATAATTATTTAATTATAAGAAATATTGCTTAGTTCATTGTTGTAAAATGGTGGTAACTTCATTAATATCATTCTTTTATCAAAACACCTTGTATTGTTTTTTTTGTAAAACATAAAGTCCGCAAGGAAGCAGTAGCAAAATTCAGATTGATATCGGAACACAACTGCCTGGCTCACCATCTCCACAGGATACAAGTTTTCCAATCAGACAGATGTGTCATATGCAATGACCCGGACCTAATCATGGACAAACTCCACCTTCTAGCCTGTCCAGCTTTAAATCCAATTGCGCAACAATCTAAGGACCTTGTACATTTGTACTGGGAAGCCAGAAAGAAAATTACTTAAGCGTTAAATCTCACCATTAGAAAACAAACAAACACCTTGTATTTTGCAAAAAAACTGTACACTGTAGATGATGGAGGAAATTGGAGGTCATTTTTGGATTCAGCATACTAGAATACATAATATTTACCATAAACATCCCATGAGGCTGTTTTCTTTTTTCTTTTTCTTTTTTTTTTTCAGGCATGTGTGTTATTCCCCACAATTTGAGTCAATTAGATTAAGTCCCATATTGAAAACAATTTTCAAGAACTAAGGAAACAAATTTATTAATTTAATCAAAATTAATTGAGAAGTAACACTGTGAGGTATTTTCAATTTAAAAACGAGTTCGAGAAAATGTTTTTATATCTCACCTCAAAAAGTTGCATTTTTTCATGATACCAGTTTCAAAGTCATTCACCTTCATCTTCAGTCAAACTCCAACTTCCAAAATATCTCCATTAACAAAATTTGATCTCCAAGTTAATAAAATTGACACCAGGTGACAATTTCGGAAGATGGTGTTAACAACAAAATTTCAACAATTGGAGTTTGAAGATGATGGTGAATGACTTTTGAAAGCGGTGTCATGAAAACACGCAACTTTATGAGGCGAGATATAAAAAAATTTCTCCAACTCATTTGTAAATTAAAAATCTTTATTAATGTTGGCTAATGTTTTGGTGATTAGTAGTGCTTCCTGCTAATGGAGGAAAAAATTGTTTATGAAATTTGCCCAGTATACGACTGGTGTCCACCCAGCTTTGTGAGGAATTTTGTTAGCTAATGGCTGGGGGAGTCAACATGCTGACTACATGTCACCTCTAAACAGGGCAGATGATCATCCACCTCTGTAAATATCACATGTGGATGTGAGGTTAGCAACAGGCTGGTATATCTGTCACAACATGCAGTTTAGTTTACGCGTGAACTAACATATTTAACATGTTAAAACAAATGACAATAGGAAACATTACTGTTTGAGCATGTGATATCATCTCAACAGTTTTAGTTGTCACAGTCTGCTGTATGTTGGAAGGTTGACCATGATCAGTTGTAGACGCTTTCTGCACTTTCATTTTGCATGTCCATTATCAGTTTAAAAATTTGTTAGGTATGAAACTACTAAAAAAATTATAACACTTGTATTTTAGCACTTAACTACGCTAAAGTGATAGCCTTTTGTGGGAAATACCCTATACCTAGCAAAATTGTTTTGGATGATGAAATTTTAGAATGAGTAAATGAGTTTAATTATTTGGGTTATAATTTAACATTTTAGGATGAAGCTGATATATCAAAGAAAATCACAAATTTCACAAAAACAACGGGGATAATTATCATAAGTAATGCCACGCGTGATTTCCAAATTATCGATAAATTCAAGACTCACGAAGTGAGGAGTGAATTTATCTAGAGAATTTGGAAATCAAGAGTGGCATTTGTTAGGACTATTTAATGAATAAAATGAAGCTGTTTACTCACAAATCATTATTTAACTATAGTTATTTTAAAATATTTATATATTTAATGTAAACGGCGATGTTTGAAAACAAATGAGAAACAATAGGTACGCTTCTACTGCTTCTTTTGTTTATCACTGCAACCAGATCATACTATTTATTGCCAAAGGAACGCAATATTGTAAGGAGGAGCTTTCTTTAATATGGTAATTATAACACTGATAAATATTTGGTGAAACACGACTCTGATTGGTTGTAAAACAGAAATCATTGAAACGTGATTGGTCATTGACTCCCATTTGGGGCATGAGTTAAATAGTCAGTATAATGAAACCATCTTTAGTACGGAAGAACAAAAGATTACGGCTTTATAAGGTTCTCGCAAGACCAGTATTAAGATATGGTAGTGAAGCATGGAAAATATGAAGAAAAGATGAAAGCCAAATAACAGCAAATGAGATGTGATTTATGCACCATACAGCAGGCTATACAAAGTGGGACCATGAAAGAAATAAGGAAATTATGGAAGAGTTAGATGTAGAACCCATTCTTCATCATATACAAAACTACCAGAACAACTGGAAAGCCCATCTTCAACGAATGCCGTCTCACAGAATTCCAAAAGCCATGCTTCGTTACTGCCCCCCAAAGGCAAAAGATTGTGAGGATGTCCAAATAAGCGCTGGATGGAAAACTCCTCTTTGAGACCGTAACAGGCCACACGGCCTAATACTTGCATGGATGATGATGATGATGATAACTATTTTTTTCAATAAAAATTACAGTGGAAAGTAACACTATGAGGTATTTTACTTCTTCTTTTTTATTAGGTATTTCTCTACAATACAGTAGTTTTCCTACAACCCATTATAAATTTTACTCCTCCGTAAATCTCTATTCTCTGCATCATTCTCTTCATTAATCCTCTCAACGTTATAAACCTATGCACTCTTTGAACCCACTGTTCTTTCAATCTCCCCTTTCTTATGTTACCCTCCGATTCAAAATTTAATATCATCTTAGGCATCCTGTGTATCTGACATTCTTTATATTGTGGCCGACCATTTCTGTCTTCTTTCTTCAATAACATGTAGAACAGCTTTTTGAATATGTCCACTGCTGTGGTCTCGAGGTAGCGTGCTGCCTTGTCATGCAGCGGGCCCGGGTTCGATCCCCGCTCAGGACAAGTTTCCTGAGTGAGGTTTTTTTCGGGGTTTTTCTTCACCTGTAAGACAAATGTCAGGATACTTTAAGGCCCAAACGGTCCCCGAACACCATCTGGCCACCATTATTATCAATATCATATTCACCTCATTAGATTAAGCTTAGGTTTAAGGCCTCTCCTGGCGCATCATTACCCATCGTCATCACCCATCATATCATTGAGGCAGTGTAATTCCGCCTTCCAGGCAACCCAACCTCAGAAGTGGGTTACAATACGCCAATGCCAGGAGAGAATACCTAAAATGTTGAATGACAAAGAGGTGGCATTGAACAAAAAAAGTTTTTTGAACATCTATCATTTTTATGATTTTAGTGTTCACAATTTTGTCTCTTCTTGAATTTCTAGAAGCCCATCTCCAAAAGTCCATCTCTGTCACCAATAGTTTATGTGCTTGCTCTCTGCTTATGTCCATGTTTCTGCATCATACAATAGTATACTCAATGTAATTTACAATTTTATAAATTAATTGGATTCTCCACAGCACCTCTTCTTATTCTACTTCTTTCATAGTAGCCTCTGCCTACTCCTGGAATTTCCTTCCTCAAGATATCAAGGTTGCCACACATTTGACACTTTTAAGTGACACATATATAAATACTTGTTAAATAATTAATTTCTTTTCCAGAATTAAATTTATTCAATATCATTAGTAATTATGTTTTTATTTTTCTATCCTGTGCATTTTATTCATTAAATCTACAGTAAATCAACATATATTGTAGATAATAATTGTATTGTAGATATACCATGTAATCTTTTATGTTTATTGTAACTTAGATACAAGACTAATTATTGTAGTTTTCTTTCTAACCTGGTTGAATGGTAGATAAGGCCTTAAAGTCTTAAATCTGCCAGGTAAAATAAAGCTATTATTTTTTTTTTGATTGCAGATGAGCCCATGTAGGACTACGCAAAGTACTTAGAGTTGTTTCCTTTGAGCCCAAATTTCTTTCATTCTCTTGCTATGAGCTTGTTTTCTATCATCTGTCCAAGTTGTTCCAGTTTTTTTCTTCGGTTTGTCCTCTTGGTCAACTTGCCACTTATTCACTTTAATTCTAAATATATCTCTGTTTGGGATATCTTCTTTAGTAATTCCTGCCAATTTTAAGTCCTTTTTGACTTCATCAATCCACTTCATAGTATCCACTGGAGCTTTACTTCTCTTTTCGTAGAATTCCATTATGTTTTGTAAGCCTATTTGAGTTCATTCGTTTAATATGGCCATAAAATTTTAACCTTCGTTTTATAATATCACGGCTTTGATGGCGGAAGAGGATTTTTTCCCAATGGCAGAGAGGGCGGATGAACCGGTTCTGGAACTAACCACTCCAGCCCTACGAAACTGGATTTCAGTCCAAACGTTGTGATAACTAAGTACTATGAAGCATGAAAGCTATTATTATTATTATTTTACCTTTTTTTAGGAATTCACACTATGAGGTATATTTATTTAGGTAAACTTTTATCACTCACCTCATATTCTTCTTCTTTTTTAAACTAGACTCGGTACTTTACACTTGAGTTCCATCTTCAGTAATTTTGTGACTGTTGTTCTGTCGTCTTGAAGAGCCGCCTCTTACTCCCTCTGTTGGTAAACTGAAAAACCTTGATAACAAGTCATTTTCCCCGGGAAAAGGAAAAATTAATGAACCTTGAAATTCCTGGAGGAAATGACTTGATTTCGAGGTTTTTCAGTCTACCAACAGAGGGAGTGAGAGGCAGCTCTTCAAGACGACAGAACAACAGTCACAAAATTACTGAAGATGGAACTGAAGTGTAAAGTAGCCAAAACTAGTTTAAAAATGAAGAAGAATAGGAGGCAAGTGATAAAAGTTTACCTAAATAAAACTATTATTATCATCATCATCATTATGGGCTGCATGCAAATACATTAGTCTCTACTCAAATTACTTCCAATCACTGGTGAGCTGACTTTCCGTGAGCAAGTGCAAAGATCGAATTAGCTAGCCACTAACTGGTCATGCATGAAAGTCGTAGTTTTCATAATATTGGCAAGAAATTACCCAGAATTCTCAGCGATAAAACCACTTCTGTTATTTTCGTCTGCTAGAGGAATGCATTTACGCTTGCGTCCCGCAAATAATACCATGTATGATGACGTCTGCATCATGCAATATTACGCCGATTCTCCTGTTCTTCCAGTTGAATTCTTCGGTAGACTCTATCAAATTCCTCTTCTCTGCATATACCGAAAACATGATCGAAGTCTTCAAGGTCCGACATCTTGGATGAAGCAGCAAGGTATGCGGCAAGGTTTCAAACTACATTGGTTATCATCGGGATTCTCACGATTCGTTTCTGTCCTAAGTCACCTCGCCAGGTAGCTTAGGAATTTCAACGATTATTATCGCATGAACAGATTTTTGAGTACGCAAAAATGTATTTGGATACAACTTTCTCAGCAGAGAACGACTTTTACGGTCTAATGCATTCATAGATTCGAGCCTACATCTCACCTCACAAAACATCATGGTTTACACTGGACCGGTTTTTTGAAGGCATCCCTTCTATCCACACCCAAAACTCTGTCGGAGTTTTGGATGAGGATGGAATGAAAGCCTTCAGACACCGGTCCAGTGACAATCATGGAGTTTTATGAGGTGAGATGTAAAAATAACAACAGATTCATTTATATAAACTTTTTTTTATTTGGAATGTACTTTTGTACATTTTTGAGACTATTTTACAGTTTTAAATACTTTTTTCATCATCCCCATCATCATTATAGTCACTACAACTCATTTGAGCCCTGATTGCTGACAAGATCAACCTCCAATCATCCCTCTCCAATGCTTTCCTTCTCCATCCTCTAATACCAAGCTTCTAGCTTCTTAAGTTCTACTCCATCTAACCATCTTAATTTCAGTCTGTCTATTCTTCTACTTCCTTCAGGATTAAATATTGTGTGATTTTTTAATAGAATTGTCCTCTGCCAAGCTGAAAATATGGCCAACACAACATAATCTTGCTATCTTCATAAACTTAATACCAGGATCTGTGGATAACGAATACAATTCAAAATTGTATCTTACTTGCCACATTCCATTTTCATTCACTGGTCCAAATATCCTCCTGAGTGCTTTCCTCTCAAAAACCCTGAATGTTCTTGATTACTTTTCAAGAGTTCCAAACACTTGTTACCATGAAGTTTATTAGAGGTGCTTAACCCTCGGCATGCAGCAGGTGAATGTGTGTTGGAATTATTTATTTCACCCCCTGTGTATCAATATCGGCATTGGGGATATTTTAGGTACACCATCTGGCAGGAGTCAGCCGAGGTGGACTAGTGGTTATGCTCCTTGCCTCTAGTTCCGAAGATCGCAGGTTCAAACCCAGCCAGGGTTAATGGATTTTTTCAGGATGGAAAAATCCAAATAGCAAGTTCTCCAGGAGGGACTTTAAGCCATGGGTCTCGAATTTGAAGATTTTCAGGCTCGTAAAAGATCCTTAAACCTGAATAAAGAGGCCTCTAAGCAAAATTTACAGACATCAATGTCCTAGTAACACTTTAGTTGCCTGCTAGAGACTCATTGGATGGGTTTCTCAACCAAAGTTTAAACTACAATCCCAGTTTTCAAATGTTTAATTGTTTCCATAAAAATTACTGAAAATTCATAGAAATTATTATGAAACCATAGACATGATTCAGACATTTGTTTTTGTAATTAACAGCCATAGATTTTCAGTTTTTATGGTTGTTATGGAAACAATAAAAAAAATCAGAAAACTGCGGTCATGGTTTAGGCTTTGGTTAAGAAATCCACCCATTGGGTCGGTGTGTTCACCACATGCCATCCATGACATCTATGAGCAAATAGGGTAACTAAAAATTAACTTGGTCTAGTAACTCTTTACAAAGGAGAGGCTATGGCTCAACAATGGGCTACGCCATTATAAATAAGATAGATGTGGCAAGTAATGGATAGAAGCCTCAGAACCGATTTAATCAATGCACACCACCTAAAACCCAACGTTTAATGATGGTGTTCTGGTGGCCAAAAACTATATCAAATTAGGAATTGTGGAGTATAACATCACAGGATGAGATCGGGAAGGAGATTAAATACCGCAGATGGAAATGGATTGGACACACTCTCAGAAGAGAACTAGATAGTGTCAAAGACAGTACTAGAATGGAATCCACAGGATTGCCTAGAAAAAGAGGAAGACAAAAAATTACATGGTGCAGCACTATAACAACAAGAAAAAATTTATGTTGAGTTGTTTTTGACTCAACTCCTACTTCTTAACTCCCTCGCAGACTCAAGTTTCTTCACTCCATTTGTGACATTCTCAATGCTGTATCACGTTCATAACTGTTGTGAACGTGATACAGCATTGAGAATATCACAAATGCAGTGAAGAAACTTGAGTCTGCGAGGGAGTTAAGAATTATGAGGTGAGTCAAAAACAACTCAACATAAATTAAAATAAACCTCACAGTGTTATTTCCTACCTACATAACTTAAGAAGAAAAAAAGTTTGATTGAAGCCAGGAATTTGGGAAAAAACAGAGTGTGGTGATGTGTTTTCACAAAGGCCCTTTGCTTCCAATAGGAATGATTATTACTAATACTATTACTACTACTACTACTACTACTACTAGTAGTACTGAAGATGTGCTCAATTATATGGTTTTACTGTTTTACAATATCTTTATTGATAAATTATCACAATAGAGTAAACACAATTGCACTTTTATCTTTACTTCCCCTGAATAAACCAATACAGTTTTAATCTGTTTTGCAACAGCATTTCCGCACATCAGTTATATAATTATTGTGCTTCAGTTATATACAGTAAGTGGAGCCAAGATTTATGTGGAAAATTATACAATATGTGACTATACTAACACTTTTAAAAATATATATTATGATATAGAAAATATATATTGTGATATAGAAAATATATATTGTGATATAGAAAATAGAAAATATATTTCTTCTCTCGGCACATAAAATATCAACTTCAAAATCTTATCATTTTTGCATGATTTGGAATGTTTATTAACAAAGCCCTTTAATAGGCTGTGTAAAAATATAATTTAAAAAAATAATTTTATTTGAAGAGAAAAATATATGCTTGGAATCGAGATTTGAACCCGATATCTCTGGTTCTGTATGCCAATACTCTGACCATTGAGCTATCCATGCTCCTGATTCAAACAAATATTAATTCAATTATTTATATATGAATTCCTGCAACCTTTCATTCTACATGCGTCTGGGAATTCGTATATAAATAACAGAATTAATCTTTGTTTGAATGAGGAGCCTGTTAGGTCAGTGGTCAGAGCACTGGTGTACAGAACCAGAGACATCCGCTTCAAATCCTGATTCAGGCGTATATTTTTCTCTTAAGAAACCATATTTACAAAATTTTTATACTTCATAGAATACACTTGAATTACAATTTTGATTTTTTTAATGTATTTCATCAATTTAAAAAATTAATTGTCTGTATCACTTTATCCTTGTGGTAATCAATTTTTATATAATAAAAAAATATAATCTGTCTTTTGGTGACAAGTGATAAATTTAATATCTAAGATTTATTTATTACTGCAGAAGTTATTAACTGATATAATTAACCTTAAAATTAATACAAATTCAAAGGCAAGAACATTAACCCATAAACTCTAGGATGATCATAATAATTGGCAAGACATCGCATTGTTGGCCTTGGCCTTCTTAAGAACCCCTTGCCAAAACTTTTTGTCATTTGTTTGCTCTTTCCAGTTTTTTATACCCACTGTCCTGATATCCTCAATTGTGCCATCCTCCCATCCTGATTTAGGACTTCCCAATAACCTAGTTACCAAAGTTTGTGCGTTATAAACTCTTGTTAGTTCTATTGTCATTCTTGGGTCTGATTCAAGCCAATCTACTAATTTTAATATATTTCAATACATCAGATTCATTACACAATTTATATAATTCAATCTTTTATCTCTTCCTTCAGATACCATTTTCTTTCACAGTTCCATAGATGGATCTAAGTACTCTCCTTTCAAACAATCCCAAAGATCACTTATGAGATTTTGCATGGTCCTGATTTCAGAGGCATATGTTATTTCTAGTCCTAAGACCAGCAAAACATCAAACAAGCTAATATAGTAATGCATGGTAATATGGTAATATCAAATGTTTCCTACCTCTCCTCATACAAATCTTCTAAGTACATCGCGATTTCGAGACCACAATGGTTTCATCTTCAGTACCAATTTGGTGACTGATGTTCTGTCGATCGGAAGAAACTCTTCTTCTTCCATCTGTTGGTAGACCAATGAACGTCTGGATCAGGTCAGAATTTGCAGGAATTTCGAAGTTCATAAGTTTTCCTTTGTTTTTCTGAATGTGGATTTTTTACCAAACCGTGAGTAAACAAAAGGAACTCACGGTTTAGGAAAAAATCCACATTCAGAAAAACAAAGGAAAACTTATGAACTTCGAAATTCCCACAAATTCTGACCTGATCCAGAGGTTCATTGGTCCACCATCAGAGAGAAGAAGAAGAGTTTCTTCCGATCGACATAACATCAGTCACCAAAATAATGGTCTCGAAATCACGATCTACTTAGAAGATTTGTATGAGGAGAGGTAGGAAACATCTGATTTTACCATAAATTAAACCTCATAGTGATTAATTCCTGTAAAAGTTAAAAATAGTAATGCATATTTTCCTGCAGATGTCAGCAAGTGGCAAATGGTTAGTTCATCGCCTCAAAGAGATGCCTAGTAGGCAACTATTATTTGAGTGGGAAAGGCTAATTAAATTTTGTTCACAGGCTCTTAATTACACTTGAGGTTTAACTCCTTGGTACAACCAATAAGGTCCTTGGCCTGACAGCTAGCTGCTGACCTCACATTTGAGGTTCTATTATAAAACTGAAAATCTTTAGACTCCGGGGATCAACAGCTAAAAATCGCTCATGTTAGACTTGTTCCTTGGATTTTTCTATCCTAAATCCATCAAAACTGGCCAGATTTGAACCTGTGACTCTCAACCAGGGGCAAGAAATTTAACCCCTAGACCATTGAAGCTAATTTGAAATAATCTATCTTTATAAAGGTAAATTGATCCTACTACAGGACGTAGGAGGCCCTTGGAGTAGCAAGAGGTTAAGGCTCCCACTTTTCTAGATAATCAGCAAGAGATATCAGCCGGGTTGTCAATCCTTTATGATGGCCAACTTCACCTCCAGAAAAAGTTTTTGGTTCTCATTTCCATTAGAGGCAGAATCAACCCCAGGACCATGGTGTGTCAGAAGGTTTGAGCCAGTTTAAAAATTCAGAAGCCACCAAGACTCAAACCCCTGATTTTCTTGCTTTTAGTGTATTGCCTTAACCAACTACGCTATGGCATGCTCCAATTTAATCGACCTTCATCCATCCAAATAATACCTTAGTTATGTAGGTAGGAAATAACGCTATGAGGTTTATTTTAATTTGTGTTGAGTTGTTTTTGACTCACCTCACACTTCTTAACTCCCTCGTAGACTCGAGTTTCTTCACTGCATTTGTGAACGTGATACAGCATTGAGAATGTCACAAATGCAGTGAAGAAACTCGATCCTCTCCTGGCAGGAAAGGAGGCCGTTGTATGTCAGTTGTGAATGTGATACAGCATTGAGAATGTCACAAATGCAGTGAAAAAACTAGAGTCTACGAGGGAGTTAAGAAGTATGAGGTGAGTCAAAAACAACTCAACACAAAATACCTTAGTTGCCTACTATCTCTTTGAGGTGATGTGCCAACCACATGTCACTCACTGACATCTGTAGGTAAATAAGCATAACTACATTAGCTTTTTAAGGAACTCCTGGTAGGAGCATCCATGTCCCCACGTGGGACGTATGGGGTATATACAATTTCATAATATATAATAGGCCTTCATAGTGAGGAAAATACTAACAATAAATCTATAACTTGATTAAATAATTGGCTGCATAATGAAAGTACAAATATAAAAGAATAGGTAATAAAAATATACCTACAACATGGATATATATTATATTGTTTAAGTAGATATTTGATAAGCTTATTTTTTAACATTGCGCAGCACCAGAACAACAGAAACTGAACAACAGGGAAAAAGTTGAAATGAAGTCAGGGATTTGGCAAGAAATAGAGTCCAGTGGCATGCTTTAGCATAGGCCCTATGTTTCCAAGAGGAGTGACAGCAACTACTTATTTTTTAACTGTTTTTGAGTCGGAGAGTCCTTGATATAAGAGGGACAGAATTCCAGAGACAGTTAGCTAAAACAAGGAAAGATGAGGAATAGTAAGATGTCTGACATGGGTAATATCAAAGATAATAGAAAATATATAACAGGTCTTCGTAATATACTGATGAGGAAAATACTAACAATAACCTATAAGTTGATTAAATTATTGGCTGCATAATGAAAGTACAAGTATAGAAGAATAGGTAATAAAAATATTCCTACAACATGGATATATATTATATTGTTTAAGTAGATAATTTATAAGCTTATTTTGTAACATGGCGCAGCACCATAACAACAGAAACTAAACAACAAGGAAGAAGTTGGAATGAAGTCAGGAATTTGACAAAAAAACAGAGTCCGGTGGCATGATTTCACAAAGGTCCTATGCTTCCAAGAGGAGTGACAGAAGCCACTGCTTATTTTTTAACTGTTTTTGAGTCAGGGAGTCCTTGATATAAGAAGGGACAAAATTCAAGAGATGGTTAGCTGAAACGAGGAATAGTAAGATATCTGACATGGGTAATAACAAAGATAATAGAAAATAAGTTAAATGCTTTTCTAAGAAAGATATTGAGAAAATTCTACACCCTACGAATGATAATGCATTATGGATAATTGGATATAATATGAACTATATAATATACATAAAGATAGATCAAGAAGATTGCACTGGGCAGGTCATGTGTTATGAATGAACAAACATAGTATACCTTTAAAATCAGTGGCGTGCATTCAACCCCAGCTACCCCAAAACTGCTGCGGTAATCATTATATTCATAATTTTAGATGAAAATAACCTAATAGATCTACCAAATTTCATTCAAATCAATAACGTGTGAACATTAAATTTTTAATTTCCTGCTGTTGCCAACAGTCATCTATCGCATTCGGCTTGAGAACTTCCTGTGTTCACATTACCCCTTCTAACACCAGCTACTAAATTACAGATGAATTCACGCATGCATATTTCGATGCGTGGCTGATAAACCATTGATAACTCACACTATTGGGTTATCGCTGCACTAGACGAAGCTTGTGACGAAGTCATTGAATACCAGCTAGCTGGGCTTGATGTCACAACTCGAAAGCGAAATATACAAGTTGATCAATAACCGTAAGGTCAAAAGAAGTTTTGATCTATCGATTCATGAAGCTTTCCTTTGCTGATGCGAGACAAGAAATGTGATTGGTTGATTTGAAACTATTTGAAATGTGCAAGTATCTCAACAATACAATTTTTTGAATTAATATTTTTATATATTTAACTTTCACAGGGAAAGAACTCTATGAGTTCTAATTTTAGAATTAAATTAATGTTTTTATTACCTCACCTCATATCCTTTTTCTTCTATACTGCAGTTTCGGAGCTTATCTCCATCATCAGTAGCCTCTGGTTGACCGGTGTTATGTTGTTTCTTGGCAGTTTCCTTCTTACTTCTATCGGTGGACCAATGAACCTCTGGATCAGATCAAAATTTGCGGGAGTTTCATGAATTTTGAATCTCCTGCAAATTGTGACCTGATCCAGAGGTTCATCGGTCCACCGATAGAAGTAAGAAGGAAACTGCCAAGAAACAACATAACACCGGTCAACCAGAGGCTACTGATGATGGAGATAAGCTCCGAAACTGCAGTAAAGAAGAAAAAGGATATGAGGTAGGGTAATAAAAACATTAATTTAATTCTTAATATTTTTATATTCATAATATTTTATGTATACAAGTTTTATTTTTACAAAACACAGAGAAACACTATAAAATCAAATTATGTGGTATACTTTGTCAGCTGTAGCAACCTATTAATTTAAGAAGCTTTATCTACATCATCTAATTGAATAACTCAACAATTGAATGATTATGAACATGTATATATTATTTGTGGAAAACAACAGTTGAAATAATTTAATATCGGCACTGAGTTTTTTTGTATGCGGTATTAATTTCTTTCACGAGTTAGTGTTACTGATAATATGATTTATCAAATTACAAAAATGGAATTGAGTGATTGTATAATATACACTACAGACCCATTTTAAGTGAGTATCACTGCATGTATCATTGAATTGTGCATACATGAGTATGAATTGTAAAATAATATTTTTTATATACTCTACTATTATGGTAAGTTTCTCGAAACACATTTACAATAATCAATGCTCATACTATTTATAAACTGAACAATTTGGAAAATAAATTATTATAACCATAAGATACGAGTACATTTTCGTCACACAGCTGGGGTAATTGCTGTGACCACCGCACGCCACTGCAAAATCCTTAAATATAAAAATATATTGAAATAGCCCATCCGGTAAATCAAGGAAGAAATCATTTGATGGGGTTAGAGAAGTATACTAATAGCAGCAACTGGAAATGGATGTTACTAATAGAGAAAAGTGGTGGTAATCGTAAGAGAAAGCAAGGTGCAATTTGGACATAGTGCTACAAAATAAGATTTTTTTTTAAATTGAGCAACAGTAAACAGTTAAGTTTGAAAACCTCAAAATCTCAAAACTGTAAACATTTCAAACATCAATAATTTTAATAAAGATAAGGATATTTCTATAAAAATAGATTTTATTAAGATAGGAATGTAAACAAGAATACACAAAAATATTTTTATCTACGTGTAAGTAGGCACCTTATAGGAACAGCTGTGAAAGTGCAATTGCTTACATTTGACACTGCATATAAATCCAGGCTCATGATAAAGTAAATATCAAAATTGAAAATGGAATGTATCAAACAATATTGCTTGAGAATATTATTAAAGTGATGAAAGGCAAGATGGAATGTAGTTTTTAACGTGAAACCCACTTATATGAACCATAATACTTGAAGTTAGCTTTGTTACACATTTCGTCTCCTTCTTTTGGTCCCCGGGATCCATATCTGGAACAAAGACATCAAATAAAACATCAGCTCATTCATGCTAGCAAGACCCATAGGATATAGTTTGTTTTTTCATAGTGAAAAAATAAATAAATTAATAAAAGATTCAGTAAAATCCCATTGATCTTAAATAAATGGACAGAGATTTTTCTGATGTTATGGTTTTCACATAATTTATTGGACACTATTTTAAGTTGTGAAAATGAAGAAAAATTCAGTGTTCATTTATGCAAAATATAAATAACATTTTTTAAAATAATAAATACAAGTGTAATAACAGCTATAACAACAATAATAATTAAAACAACAAAATTCTCCCATCTCATTCTTGGCCTACCTACTACATGTTTTCTGTCTGATTTTCCTAAAATTGTCCATTCCCCTCTTCAATTTCCCATTTTTGCTATGTATTCTGCCCATTGCAGTCTATGGGACCTAGCTTTGCTTATTATATCTGGTTTCATATAAAGATCATGTAGCTCACTATTATGTAGTTGTCTCCATTCACCTGTCTGCTCATCTCTCTTTGGTCCAATAATTTTCCTAAGAACGTTATTCTCAAATACTCGTAATCTTTTCTCTCCACTTAAAGTAAAGAGACCATATTTTCCATTCATATAATATTCTTGTAAGTCCATGTTTCCCTTAACAGAGATTTAGGTGTTCTCCCCTACAGGGAAGAATTTGAACCATACTAATTTAAATCAATGGTAAAGAGAAAAATTTCTGCCTGAACCGGGAATCGAACCCCAAACCTTTAGCTTTCCGTGCTAATGCTCAGACCACTGAGCTACACTTAGTTACATTTGTTTTCATGTAGGTGTCATTTGAGTGGTCCGTGGTCAGAGTTCCATCTCATACTGACATCTAGGAAACGAAGGTAGTACTAGGATGGGAAAAATCGGTAAATTTTGCTTGGAGGCCTTTTTATTCAGGCTTAAGGATCTTTTATGAGCCTGAAAATCTTCAGACTCAGGACCCACAGCTTAAAGTCCCTCCCAGAGAACTTGCTCCTTGGATTTTTCCATCCTAAAAAAATCCATCAACCCCGGCCGGGTTTGAACCCACGACCCTCGGGACCAGAGGCAAATTCAAATATCACTAGAAGAATAACTGTTTTATACATTTTTAACTTTTTTTTTAGAGAAGCTGGGATGACAAGTGTGTCTGTCTGTATTGAATAATAGCATGCATTCCCAGAGTTGAGTCTATGTTCAATTTCTTTATGCATTAATACTGCAATAATAATAATAATAATAATAGTAATAATAATATAATAATAATAAATTATAGTAATAGTAATAATTAAAATAGTAGCTTAGCTGTATAGTGAGAACTAAATGACATTGGTATCTATAGGGGTTTCCTTGTCTATAAAATAGCATTGCCCTTCTTGTATTTAGATTCCTTAGATTAAAGGAACACCTCAGAAATGTTAAAAATGGAGAAACAGAAAAATCTGCAATAGCTGCACATGCCTGGTCAGAAAAACGTAGAATAGAAACCAAAACAAAATTACTTAAACAATTGGAAAAACCGAAGGAACACACAATTTGGGAAAAAAATTTATGTATGCAAGAATAAAAACACATCTATGAATTTTGAAATACCCGGTGATAAGGAGAGGGGATTGATTTGGAAGTTCGTCGGCCAGCCATCAGATGGCACGGAGGTCAGTCTGCAGGAGAGGAGACCATTGGACGTCAGTTGTGAACGTGAACAACATTGAGAATGTCACAAATACAGTGACGAAATCTAGATCTGCGAGGGAGTTAAGAAGTATGAGGCGAGTCAAGAAACAACTCAACAAAGTTAATGTTGTTCTTTAGTAACCACATTAGTATGATCACAACTTAGATTTTAGTAGCAGCAGCAAAGATAATTGTGCTGTAAACTTAAGTTGATGCTGTACTTATGCTAGAAGAAAAGGGAGAGATATTTACATCTCCATCACTGCAGTGTCAAGAGGCAACAACATTTCCATAACAGCAGTACTACTTTCTAGACACGAGAAACCGTATAGAAGCTTACAATAATTTAAATAAAAAGTAACACTTACACATATGGAAGTGGGTCAATTTTATCAGCTTCAATCTTATGAAGTAGAGGTGTGAAGATTCTCCAGGCTTCAGAAAGTTCATCTGATCTCACAAAGTGCATTTGAGATCCACAAAACACATCCAGGAGCAGTCGCTCATATGCATCTGGCAATTTCGCTTCCTGCAAAATAATTTTTTTATTAATATAAATCAATTTGAATCATGACTATTCTTATCTCATATATCTATGTTCTTTAACACAGAACTGTGGTATCGAGAGCCATCACTCCCATCATCACCTGCTGTCACTACATCATGCAGGGAATCTTCTAATCTGCCATCTAGTGATGATTTGTAATCAATTTTTATTCATCCGGAAACTCAAAATTCATGGATCTAATATAGTTTTTCTGAATTCATATATTTTCCCAAACTGTTAAGTCTAAAGACTTAGATTATATTTGAAGAGAAAAATGTTTGCCTAGACCTTTGGCTTTCCAGGCCAAATGCTCTACCAACTGAGCTACTGAGGCAAGTAGCGATCTAGATGCAAATTCTTCTCTTATATATATTGTAATTCCCTCGCACCAAATGCTTTGAAACCTTTGTTTCTATCTTTGCATATGGCGGCCTCTTAGTTAAGAAGACATTTATTAGGAATTTAACACTACTTTAGCCAGTAGGGCTTCTATTGATGTTTTTATTATTAATTTAACACTTCTCGCTGAAGGATAAAATTTTCTCTTCAAATATAATTTATCCTTCAGTGAGAAGCATGAAATTAATAATAAAAACATCAATGCTTACATAGATGTTTCAAAAGTTCAGCTTCTTTTTCAATTCTATGATTCTCTAACAAATTATGTGCTGCTATTGCCGATTTTTTAATTTCGCCATTTCTTACAATTCTAAAATCTTCTTTTGTGTGTTAAAGAACATATTTATTATTTACCAAAGAACACTTCTAAAAGAAAAATAGAAAAAACATAACATTTAAGAAATTCACATTTAATTCATTGAAGCACCATAAGTTTCAAAATGTTTAAAAATCAACAAACAATTAGCACCAAAAAACAACTTCAGCATTATTTGATTAATTGGATCCAACAAAAATGAGAAAATAGAAGAAGAAAACAAATCAGGGATTTATCTGATTAAATGAGGTGAATATAGAAAACAAAGAGAAATTAAAAAATCAGAGTGAAAGAACATCTCAGGATTGTTAAGAATGGGGCAGTAGAGAAAACTGCAGTAGCAGCCCCTGCATAGTCAGAAAAATATTGAATCAGAAGAAAGGCTAAATTAATAAAACAAACAGAAAAACCCATAGAGCTCATGGTATGGAAAAAATCATAGTATATTTGAAAAGAAAAATATATGCCTAGACTGGGGTTTGAACCCAGGACCTTTGACTCTCAATGTCAATGCTCTATCCAAGTGAGCTACCTAGGCCTCTAATCTAGACGTGTATTTTTCTCTTATACATAGTCAATTCCCTAACCCCAAATGCTACGAGCCATTGTTACGATTTTTTTAAATGGTGGCTTTCTTTATTAAGAATACTTATATAAAGCTTTATAAGTAATGTTTAAATTCCCAATAAAAAAATCTTAGGGTCGCATGCAAATACATTAGTCTCTACTCAAATTACTTCCAATCACTGGTGAGCTGACTCACCGTGAGCAAGTGCAAAGATCGAATTAGCTACCCACAAACTGGTCATGCATGAAAGTCGTCGTTTTCGTAATATTGGCAAGTAATTACCCAGAATTCTCAGTGATAAAACCACTTCCGTTATTTTCATCTGCTATAGAGGAACGCATTTATGCTTGCATCCCGCAAATAATACCATATACAACAACGTCTGCATCGTACAATATTACGCCGATTCTCCTGTTCTTCCAGTTGAATTCTTTGGTAGACTCTATCAAATTCCTCTTCTCTGCATATACCGAAAAGATGATCGAAGTCTTCAAGGTCCGACATCTTGGATAAAGCGGCAAGGTTTCAAACTACATCAGTTACCATCGGTTCCCTTCGGGATTCTCACGATAAGTTTCTATCTTAAGCTATGATCTTAAGTTACCTCGTCAGGTAGCTTATGAATTATTATTGCATGAATAGATTTCTGAGTAAGCAAAATCGTATTAGGATGCAACTTTCTCAGCCGAGAACGCCTTTTACTGTCTAATATGTTCAGATTCAACCCTTAATAAAGAAAGCAGCCATTTGCAAAAATCATAGCAATGGCTCGTAGCATTTGGGATTAGGGAATTGACTATGTATAAGAGAAAAATACGCGTTTAGATTGGAGGCCTAGGTAGCTCACTTGGATAGAGCATTGACATAGTGAGTCAAAGGTCCTGGGTTCAAACCCCAGTCTACGCATATATTTTTCTTCTCAAATATAATTTGTCCATCATTAAGATGTTTAAAAATGAATAATATTAACATATCCCATAGTGTTTATTCCTAAAAAGTCAAAGAGTTCAAGTAAATTTTCAGAATGTTGAAAACTGAAAAAATTCAGTGTAGATAATGTTTCCAGGATTTCTAATGCAAAAAATCTGGCCTACATCCCAAATTTCCTTTTCCATTTTCCAAGGATATAGTCTTGGGATTATAAAATGATTTTATTACAAAGCAAGGTGTACTCAACAAGACCAATCATTTGAAACTTGTTCATAAAAATCCCCACTTCTGAACTGCAAGGCAATGCCACCAAAATAACTTTGTCTCTCTTGCTGAAAGCATTCAGAAGGATCCACATTCACACAGCTCGTGAGTCTGTTACCCTATTTTTTTGTGATTATTTTCAATAATTTCAACTAGTATAGTGCATACTTAAATACGGGAAATAAATTAAGAAGATTTTATGAAAGAATACAATCACATTTTGAACAGAGCTAATTTGGATGGTTTTGGAAAAGAAATAATTATAAATAAATTAAAGAAATTCAGACATCAAAAGAGATTAAAAGAATACACTACCCTGCAATCTGATTCAAAGAAAAGGAAAACAATTGAAAATTACTTATCATCCTGAAATACATAAATTAAAAAAAAAATTCAAGAAATTCAATATTACAATGGCACCGATAAATAAATTTAACCTTGTAATTTATTAATAACTTATAAGATATTGAACACCCCAGACAGCAAAAAATCTGGAATTTATCAAATGAATTGTAAGGACTGCAATAAAGTATACATAGGAAAAACGAAAAGGAATTTGGACACTCGCACTAAGGAACACTTCAGAAATATTAAAAATGGTGAGATTGAAAAATCAGCTATTGTAGCACATAGTTTATTGGAGAATCATAAGATTGAAAAAGAAGCCCAACTTTTAAAACAATTTGGGAAAAGATATATATTCAGAAGAACAAATTTAGATCCATGAATTTCGAGATTCCTGATGAACGTGACCTCATCTCAAAGTTCATCAAATCAACACCAGATGGCAACATTACTGATGGAGATTCCAATGAAAATCCAGTAGTCATAATGTTGGTTGATAATGAAAGAGATCCTTCTCTTGAAAACTAGTTCCCGTGTTTAAAAGAAACATAAAATATGAGGTAAGATGTAAAAAATGACTCATTAATTTATGTAGTATAGTGCAAACTACATGGGATTGATATTAGTAGCCTACATACCTTATATCTGTTACCATATGTAAGATCCAGTTCAGTTTCTTCCATGTCAAATGTCATTCCAGGAGTTTTTGTCATCACCTTTGCATAAACAGCTTCTCCTGGCTGAACTCTCATAACCAACTCATTCCTTTTTGTTCTCCCCTGGAAAATGTCACCAGGAACATCTCGATACTGAATTCGTACCTCGGCTTTCCTCTCATTCAGAGCTGAAATTTTAAACGTACACAGTTCAAGCCCATTAATTATAAATACATTTGAACTATTATAGAAAATATCATTATGAGTTGTAATTTATAATTTAAAGTAAATTCTGTTCACATCACCTCATATCCTGTCTTCTTATCAGATCAGTTTCATCATCGATAATTTCATGACTGATCTTCTTACATACACATACACTCATCATTAGAGCCTGGATTTGTATGCAAAATAAAGTATTAAATATGCATGAAAAAATGTAGAAAATACTTACTTACTTACTTACTCACTGGCACTATCGAACCCATAGGTTCATGCCGCACGGACATAAGCTCTCCATACATCTCTTTCCTGAGCTAATGCTTTCCAATCATTCCCTGTATAATCTACTTCCCTCAAATCATAGTTAATGTTGTTCTTCCACCTCATTCTTTGTCTACCAACTGAGCGTTTTCTCTCTGGTTTTCCTACAAAAAGCTTCCATGCACATCTTTCATTCCCCATTCATGCCACATGTCCTGCCCATCGCAGTCTACGAGACTTAACTGTTCTTATTATATCTGGCTTCCTATAAAGACCATGTAGTTCATTGTTATGTAGTCTTCTCCATTCACCTGTCTGTTCATCTCTCTTTGGTCCAAAAATTTTCCTAAAAACTTTATTCTCAAATACTCGTAGGGTCGTATGTTAGAACATTACTCTCTACTCAAATTACTTCCAATCACTAGTGAGCTGATTCACCGTGAGCAATTGCTGAGAACGAATTAACGGCCGACTTATCGGTCATGCACGAGTGTCGACGTTTTCGTAATATTGGCAACGAATTACCCAGAATTCTCAGCGATAAAACCACTTCCGTTATTTTCGTCTGCTATAGAGGAATGCATTTATGCTTGCATCCTGCAAATAATACCGTATACAAACACGTCTGCGACACGCAATATTACGCCGATTCTCCTGTTCTTCCAGTTGAATTCTTTGGTAGACTCTATCAAATTCCTCTTCTCCGTGTATACCGAAAACATGATCGAAGTCTTCAAGGTCCGACATCTTGGATAAATGTTGGATAAGCAGCAAAGTACATCGATTACCATCGGTTCCCGTTCGGTTCCCTTCGGGATTTTAATTTGAGTTGCTCATGTAAGGTACCTCCGCAGGTAGCTTACAAATTTAACCAATTATTATCGCATGAACAGATTTCTGAGTAAGCAAAATCGTATTAGCATACAACTTGCTCAGCAGAGAAGGCATTTTACTGTCTAATGCGTCCAAACATGCGACCCGTAATCTCCTTTCCTCCCCTAAAGTGAGAGTCCATGTTTCACACCCATATAATACAACTGGTAGAAAATATGCACCTTAAATATACAAAAACAGATTATAATAAAATCAAATAAATTGCTTGCTTTGTGGGTAATCTTAGCTTATTCCTGGCTGTTACAGAAGACAAGGAAAGTTTTCTTGAGTGAAGCTCCTTTGACTGTCAGTGAAGAAGGGTTTATACAATGCTACATCACATGAAGTCACAGGTACATATGAAAAATACCAGTTCTTCTTCAGTGAATTCCTCTTCGGTTACGGTTTTTTCACTATCACCATAGAGCATTTTGCTAATTTGACAAATTCTATTGTAGCCAGGATTTTTATTTAATACTTCAATAAGCTTATCAAATGCAATTTTAGCAATACCGTAATATTATTTCTGAAGGCCCATGGGTATTCCCCTCTTACACAGATGTATATATACACTTCATAGTTAAATATGGGAAATAACATTATGAGATTCTTAATTCGTAAATTAATGAGCCATTTTTTAACATCTTACCTCATATTTTATGTTTCTTCAAACACGGGAACTAGTTTTCGAGAGAAGGATCTCTCTCATTTTCAACCGACATTATGACTCAATATAATGTCGGTTGAAAATGAGAGAGTTCCTTCTCTCGAAAACTAGTTCCCATGTTTGAAGAAACATAAAATATGATGTAAGATGTTAAAAAATGACTCATTAATTTACTTAAATATACATGTTATGCTTATATCCAATATATTGCACAGATTCTATTAAATTAAAAAAATATATATTAATTAATAATTAATTATTAGTAATTAGCTGAAGGGAAAATTATAATTTAATACCACATTTAGGAGTAAAATATGCATTTATGCATTAAAAATCTAAAATAAGCAATTGAGTTGGTGTTTACTTGATGAAAAACCATATTTATTAATTAAATAAAAAATAAAACTATGTTTTATTTTGATCTAAAATAAGCATTTTCCCCCAGAATATGTATTTCTATTCATTGTCAAATACTGCTCAAATTGTCTGTGAAGGAACCACTAAACATGTAAATCATTTCTGAATACTTTTTAATTCTTGAAACAAAACATGCATTTCACATACAAATCCGGGTTCTACTCATCATACACTCCTCTCTGTACACTGTATCATATACATTAAGTGGTTTGCCAAAGTGGTGCATAAATTGAAAACAGACTACATTAATATCATCTACCTACCCAGTGTGGAACCCAAAAGAATGAAAAGAAAATATTATAATTAAAATATTCAAACGTGCCAGATATCAAACATAGATTTGATAGTCAGGAGGAAGGGATTCTACCACCTGAGCTAGCATGACGAATCTTTAGAGAGAAGTTAAGCATATACTTTACCTTTGCCACATCGTAAAATAAAGGGCACTCCATCCCAGCGCTCATTATTTATTTTAAGAACGGCAAGTGCGTATGTTGGAGTGGTAGATTCGTTAGGAACAGTTGGGTCATCCAAATATCCAAGCTTGGCATCTCCTTCTGCTTTTGCATCTCCAACGTACTGCCCCAGTACTACATCATCAACAGTCAGCGGCGGAATACATTTTAATACTTTCACCTTTAAAAAAAGTGAACATTTGTTTAATTCAAGAATTTCCTCGTATAAAGATATAATCCACAATTTTGTGGCATTAGATTTAGAAGTATGATGAAAGTTAAAAATTAAATTGTACCTGTTGGTAGGTGCCGTTGTCCTCAACTTTGTTAAAATATTGTATATAAAATTAACTGGAGCGCTTTTGGAAGTTATCTTCCATCTTCTGCAGGTTGAGCTTCTGCTATCTGTTGTTGTTGTGTACGGTGATGTATACTCCAACTGTTTGTAGCAGCAACTGACTTGTTTTTGATGATCTCGTATAATGGGTTTGACTGGGGTGCGTTCTCATTAAGAAGTGAGGTGGTGTTTGCTTCCTTTATAATTTCAAGGTCTTCAAATATATTTATCCTAGCTGGAATGTTTTCTCGGTGCATTATCTTCTTAATGAGAATGCACCCCAGTCAAACCCATTGTACGAGATTGTCAAAAACAAGTCAGTTGCTGCTACAAACAGTTGAAGTATACATCACCGTATACAACAACAATGAGTAGCGGAAGTTCAACCTGCAGAAGATGGAAGATAACTTCCGAAAGTGCTCCAGTTAATTTTATATACAATATTTTAACAAAGTTGAGGACGATGGCACCTACCAACAGGTACAATTTAATTTTTAACTTTCATCATATGACTTCACCTCAACGGAATTTGATATGAATTTTACTAGTATAGATTTAGAAGGTCCAAAAGGGTTACCGGCTAATACTGGAAGGTGATCTCTTAATTGCCTATATTAAGGAGTTAAGTCCACCGCTGTGGTCTCGAGGTAGCGTGCTGCCTTGTCACGCAGCGGGCCCGGGTTCGCTCCCTGGTTGGGGCAGTTTTTCTGGGCGAGGTTTTTATCGGGGTTTTTCCTCACCTGTAAGACAAACGTCAGGAAAACTTTAAGGCCCAAACGGTCCCTGAAATCATATGGCCGTCATCCTTATCATTATCATCCTTACCATTATCATTATCATCATCATCCTTCACCGGTGTGGAAAGCAACGGGAAGCTACCACACCTACACAATTCCCTAGTAAAGCTGCAAGCATAGCATGAAAATGCTATGATTCCAGTGAAGGACCTGACTTCGGGCAGAATTACTATGGATGGAAGGAGTTAAAAGAACTGGTCTGGATTATAACCTAATATTCAATCCCTACCTTCTCGTGGTGGAACTGTTCATATTGCTTTATGCAATATGAACTGATGGTTTTGATGTTATATTTAAATTGTAATACTTTCCAATACTGGATGTTATTTTTAAAAGAAAAATTAATGCTTGAACCGAAATTCAAACCCTGGACCTTTGGTTCTACACACCAGTATGTACAGTGAGATCAGTTTAGTAGTGGAAGGCAGATGAGGGGTTTATGCTGTGTGATAACGAAGGCTTACACATGCAGGCACGGGATTTGAAATGTGCACTAACTCAGCAGTTTACGAGTTCACAGCCACAGTCAGATAGTGTACCTCGAGTAGATAAGATGCTTGATCGCTTTTCCTTGTGAACTGAATGACGTGTGTATAAGTTATTTCAATTTTAAAATTTGTATCTTATAAAACATAAGTGTAAAGTGAATCACGTGTGTATGAGTGTAAAGTGTAAACTGTATAATGGCTAATAATTTTTCTACTGAACAACGTGTATTTATTTATGAACAATTTTTGTTAAATCAGTCTGTCAGACAAGTACGAAGATGTTTTGAAACATGATTCCCGGGTGTAAAAATTCCATCACATTCTACAGTCCATAATATGGATAACAAATTTTATAAAGAGGTGTCAAAAATGTATGGACAACGAAGGTGAACAGTTCCAATACCTGCTTTAATAAAGTTGGTAAGTACAACAATTTGTAAAATAGTTACGAAAATGTGTGTGGTTGTATCACCACGATCCTATGCTGTCCATTCCCTGCCATGAGTGCGTTAGCAGTGTATAGTGAAATCCCTGCATCTGCTTTCCACTATTAAACTGATCCCACTGTAGTCCATTATAGGTAGTGCCTCCATCTGCCTTCGGATAATTAGAGAGTTGTATATGAGGAAAGAAGGGTTTATGTTTATATCATGTCTTGAATGGTGTAATGAACTGCATATTGGTGCATAAAACCAGAGGTCCAGGGTTCGAGTTCCGGTTCAAGCATTAATTATTCTTTTCAAAATAAACTACTGGGATGGCCTACTCATCAAATAACACTGGTCAGCTTGACGAGATACTGACCAAGACTGATTCATTTCTTTTCACTACTAGCCTCCATTTTCCCTTTTCTTTAACATTTTCAATTTCTCCTTTCATGGATAACTCTTATTCTTTTGATTCTGATGGTATTGGCCTAGGAGAACTTTTCTTACATTCATTCTTCTAACTATTTATAAAACAATATAACATCATGGGATTGATGGGGTGGGAGGGCTAAACAAGGAAATAGGAGAAGCCCACAAAAGCTGCAAGTACATCAATGCAGCCTCATTGTAATTTATACAATTATTATGGAATCTTGTACATATCATATAGTTTTTATTACCTTAGATTTTGGTGCAAACACTCCAATTAAAATATAATTACAAAGAAATAAACGTTATCTCAGTCAAAGCATAAATTTATTGTGTCGACGTTTCAATCTCGTTATGCGAGATCATTTTCAAGACATGGTTGTTTATAAATTTTCCAATTAAAGGCAGTCATACTCTGTCTTACTCCTGCTTACTCTCATAAGCAAGAGAGCTGATAGGGAGTGCGGCCATGAGAGTCTTGTGTACCAGTAACAAGAGCTCAAGAATGATAAGTCCTGGGATTTTTGCAGTGAGTATGGAGGCAGTGTTCTTGCCACATAAGAAATGTTTACTGCATGTACAAATCAGTACATTTCTCAATACCCAAAGTAATTTCTTCTTTTCAAATAAACATTTTTGTATTTGTTTCACCCTCTTTGGGGTATATTGGATCAATCATTTCTCTGTGTGTTGTTCCTTTCTTAGTGCCCAGTATTTATTCATTCTTTCCGATCTTGTTTTCCTCTCTTCTTCCAAGATAATAGGAAAACATTTATTATTATTATTATTATATATTTATTTATTTCAATATTAGATTTTATAAAGAAGAAACAATTAAATTGGTACGGACACATTAGAAGGATGGAAGAAGGAAGACTACCTAAGATAATCATGGATTGGGAACCACAGGGAAGGAAAAAGAAGGGTAGACCAAATATAACGTGGATTCAGGGAATCAATGAAACTAAGAGGGAATGGGAAATAGAAGAAGATATATGGATGAACAGACAAGAATGGAAAAATGTGTTGAATCAAATGTGTAGTTAACTGTGAACATGGGTACCGGAAAAATGTATATTCATTGTAAAAGCCAGAATAATAATAAAAAATATTTATTTATTATTATTATTATTATTATTATTATTATTATTATTATTATTATTATTATTATTAATAAACTCCTGGCGCGACAGGCCTACAAGGCCCTTAGCCTATCAGCCGGCTGCTGGCCTCACATCCACATGTGTCAATTACAGAGGTAGATGATCATCAGCCAGTGTAGGGGAGACATGTGGTCAGCATGTCGAGTCCCCCAGCCATTATAGCTGGTTTTCTCAACCTGGAGCCGCTACTTATTGTAGCTACCCAAACGCATCACGATGCTGGGTGGGCACCAGTCCCATACTGGCCGAAATGAACCAGCGCAAGTCCCGTAGCTCTGCGCCAAGGCTTCCTGCCTTAACCACTCGGCTATGGCGCGGGACATTATTATTAATAATGAAATATAATTCTATAAAGCATTTAAATATCATTCCATATGAAATAGGCAAACATTAAATAAAATAAAAACTGAAACTTGGATCTTCAAAAGTTTACAAATTTTTATAGTGAAATTGTTATGGTGCACTGAATGCCTAAACTGAATTTCAGGTCTCAGTTTGATATCCTATAATTGAAGAATAATAGATCTCGCAATTTACCATATTTTTAAAAAGAAGCCTTTTGTTTGAAATAAGTTTCTCAAGGTGTAACTACACCCTGAACTTGGAAAAGATAGTCACATTATAACGGGCTTCCAATATAAACCCGGACCGGCCTCACGGGGTTTCACCCGTCAGGCAGCGCTCACTCCTTGTCCACATTTCACTCTGCCAGCCATTCGTCCTTGAACTAGTCAGTTTACTATCGTTCGAAAAGATGAGACGTCAGCTGACATTAGAACAGTGCATTTATGTGTGTAAATGTTATTATAAATACGAATCAGCTCATCGCGTTCGCGAGGAATTTATTCGGAACTTCCCTGGACAATTACCTCCTTCCAGATCGACAATCCACGATCTTGTGACTAAATTTGAGACCACTGGTTCAGTACAAAATAAGAAACACATGCGAAGAAGAGAAATCATATGGGTGGTTTCAACAAGATTCTGCTACTGCTCATACAGCAGAGGAGTCCATGAATAAAATTAGGGAAGTGTTTGAAGAGAGAGTGATTAGTGCTGATGTATGGCCCCCTCGCTCCCCAGATCTAACAGTGTGTGATTTTTATTTGTGGGGTAGCCTGAAAGACAAAGTGTACAAAACAAATCCGCACACATTGGAAGAACTGAAGAACAACATAAGAAATGAAATCAGAAACTTGACAGTGCCCGAACTACAGCATGTCAATCTAAATGTGTTTACTTGGTATAATGCCTGTTTAACTGCAGGAGGACAACATTTCCAGCATTTTCTATAAGGTAAGAAACAGTTCAAGGATGGGTGGCAGGCAGGGTGAATTGCAGGAGGAAGAAACAGCACTGCGTGCCGGGTGAAACTCCATGAGGCCGGTCCGGTTTTATATTGAAAGCCCTGTATATAATTGTATGCACTATCGCTTGAAAAATATAATGCTGGTAAATACATTTTTCTAAATGGCATAAATTCAATCAATGTACAATTGACCATTTCAACCATTTTATATAACTAAATAATAACTTATTCCGTACTGACCAATTATTGTCTTCTTTTAGAGTCAAGATTTACATCCAGTACCATCTTGGGGTTCAGTTCATGCCCATTCTATATAAAATTCCATGGCCTACCAGCCGGCTGCTGGATTTACATCCACGTGTGTTAATCAAAGAGGTAAACAATCATCCAGCCAGTGTAGGGGTGACATGTGGTCACTAGACTCTCTGATACACATAAATTAGATACCTGATCCCATCAGCACATTGTCCTTTATATGCCTCCTCATCTCACTACCTATTATTCAAAATCTTTTACAGTTTCTCTTGCTAGAACATGGAATTCCCTTCCACCCTATGTCAGAGACTGCCAAACTTTACCATCTTTCAGTAACAAATTGAAAATAAAATTTGTAGCAGAAACAACTCACTAATATTACTTTTTAAAAATTAATAACTTGTTTTTTCATTATTTAATAAAAATAGTTTTAAGATTAGTCAATACATTTACCTAATGCCTTGTACAATAAGCAGTAGATTAATTCATTATAATTTATCGCTTTCTTTGTATTTTTTCTACTTTTCTTTTTATGTATAGTAGATTCGAGCTGTTATTCCTTTCTGTATATATTCTCTCATTAGTTTAATTTTAATTGTATTTAATTTTATTGTATTATTAGACAATATTTTCATTATTATTCAATTTGACTGACTATTTAACTCACGCCCCAAATGGGAGTCAATGACCAATCACGTTTCAATGACTTCTGTTTTACAACCAAACAGAGTCGTGTTTCACGAAATATTTATCAGTGTTATAATTACCATATTAAAGAAAGCTCCTCCTTTTTAATATTCTGAACAGGTCTGACCATTATTTTGCAGTGACTGAGCCTGTGAGAAATACGGTTACCAGATTGTACAAATAGTGCATGAATGTCAACACATGCCGCATGCGGGAGTTAATATAAAAACATTTGTAGCAATTGATTATACCACCAAAAAAAAAAAAAAAAAGAAACCACTGTTTGCACTTTCTTAAATGTATTTTTTCCCAGGTAACAATCCAGAAAAATATAATTGTCATATTTACTCGTACATCATACGACATCAGAAATGAATTAATATACAGTTTGATGTGTTTCATTTTTTCTCCACTAGAGAGCATTCTTACAATATTGCGTTCCTTTGGCAATAAATAGTATGATCTGGTTGCAGTGATAAACAAAAGAAGCAGATGAAGCGTACCTATCGTTTCTCATTTGTTTTCAAACATCGCCGTTTACATTAAATATATAAATATTTTAAAATAACTATACTTAAATAATGATTTGTGAGTAAACAGCTTAATTTTATTCGTTAAATAGTCCTAACAAATGCCACTCTTGATTTCCAAATTGTCTAGATAAATTCACTCCTCACTTCGTGAGTCGTGAATTTATCGATAATTTGGAAATCACTCGTGGCATTACTTATGATAATTCTTTAGTATGTACTATTATTGTAATTTTTTGTATTTATATGTAACATATCTTTATCCTGATGAGTGGAAGAGAAGGCCACATGGCCTTAACTCCACCAGGCTAAATAAAATCTATCTATTCTATTCTAATATTGCCAGGGTTATTAAGTCCAGGAGTTGGAGACAAACAGGTTATATAACTTGTGGGTTCAGTGTGAAGGTAACTTCATCCTGTAAAAATTTGTTTGCTCATAAACATTCAATAAGGCAAGAATTAATGTTTTTATTACCTCACCTCATATTCTTTTTCTTCTATACTGCAGTTTTGGAGCTTATCTCCATCATCAGTAGCCTCCAGTGTTATGTCGTTTCTTGGCGGTTTTCTTCTTACTTCTATCGGTGGACCAATGAACCTCTGGATCAGGTCAAAATTTGCTGGAGTTTCGAAATTCATGAGTTTATGTTTCTTGTTTTTTTGGATGTGGATTTTTTCCCAGACTGTGAGTACTTTTTGTTTATCTGTGTGTTTGATTAGGCTAGCTTCTGTATTGATTAAATGCTTTTCAGACCAAGCATGGGATGCTACAGCTGACTTGTCCACTTTACACTTTTTTACATTTCTAAGGTGTTCTTTCAATCTGGTTTTTAAATTTCTTTTCGTTTTCCCCTATATATAGATTTTGTTGCAATCCTTACATTTGATCTGATATATTGCTGATTTATATTCTTCTACAATTTTTTCATTTTTGTTGGTTTTAATTATCTTGTTTAGGCTGTATTCATTCTTTGGGGCCAATCGAATGTTAAACTTATTGAAAATTTTCTGGAACTTGTGGTGTTTTAAAGGATGGTAAGTGAATGTTTTGAATCTTATGTTCTCTTCTGTTTGTTTATTAAGTGTGCTTTCATTGATTAGTTTTGTCTTTTTAACTTATTTATTTTCTTGTGTACCATGCTTTCTTCACAACCATTTTCTATTGCTACTTTAATTATGTATTCTTTTTCTTCTTCATATTTTTCTCAGTTCAGGGGTACATTCACCAATCTGTGTGTTAGACTATTGAATACAGCTTCTTTGCGAGCAAAATAGTTGAATCCTGACGCCTTAATGTAATTATCTTTATGTGTGTTCTTTCTGTATGTTCCAAATTCTATTTTGTTTTTTTCATTTCTAGTTAGGTTTAGATCCAAAAACGAAATTTGTCTGTCAGTTTCAGTTTCCATTGTGAATTTTACAGTTTTGCTCTGAAGGTTCAGGAGTTTTAAGGCATTTTCTATTTGTTTATGGTTTACAAACAAGAAAGATAAGCTCATGAATTTCGAAACTCCAGCAAATTTTGACCTGATCCAGAGGTTCATCAGTCCACTGATAGAAGTAAGAAGAAAACTGCCATGAAACGACATAACACTGGTCGACCAGAGGCTACTAATGATGGAGATAACCTCCGAAACTGCAGTATAGAAGAAAAAGGACATGAGATGAGGTAATAAAAACATTAATTTAATTCTTAAATTAAACCTCATAGTTTTCTTTCCCTGTGAAAGTTAAATATTCAACAAGGCCTCAGAATATTATGTTACAGGGAATAAAAATATACAGAGAGGAAAGAAGATTTCTGTTTTAAGTTTACCTTCTCATTGCGAATATCATCAGGATGCACTGTAGCAGGTTTTTCCATTGCAACCAAACTCAGAATTTGCAACAAATGATTTTGCATCACATCCCTGATAATTCCAGATTGGTCAAAGTATCCACCACGTCCCATCGTACCAAATGGCTCCTTAAAGGAAATCAGCACTGATGCGACACATTCTCTGTTCCACGTAGGACTAAATATCAGATTTCCAAACCTGCACATGCAACAATACAATCAAATACATGTGTTCATGCTCACGAATAGAAACCACATGGCAGGTATTGACTTAATGCTATTTTTATAATCCTTAATATGTATTTTTATTTTATTAAAATTAAAAAGGTTGGTTATATGATATTTTAAAGGTTCAAAAGTAACCACAATATTCATTTATGTAAAAACTCAATTTTACAGTACAGCCCTTTAGAAGTTTGCTATAACGTCAGCTTGCGATCAAAACCTCGTAGCTCCATTCAAGAGTAAAATGTGGATTTTTGCATTATTTGATAAGCAAATGCATCATCTGCATGCTGTTAAATTCTTCTAACTCCAGGATGATTTTGCTGCCATCTGTTAATGAATACAAAAACTATGCATTTCCTCAGCTATTATCCTCAGACTCAAAAACTCGCATCTTCAGCATAATACTTCTCGGAAACTAATTCAAAAATATAACAGATTTTTTACTTTAAAATCTTAAAAATCAAGTGTTAAAAGGTTTATTCTTTCTCCTGAATTTTTTCCACTGCTGTGGTCTTGAGGTAGCGTGCTGCCTTGTCACGCAGAGGGCCTGCGTTCGATTCCCGGTCGGGACAAGCTTCCTGGGTGGGCTTTTTTGGGGTTTTTCCTCACTTGTAAGACAAATGTCATGAAGCTTTGAGGCCCAAACGGTCCCCGAATATTATCTGGCCATCATCATCATCTGCTGGTGTAGAAAGCAATGGGAAGCTACCATACATATAATTCCCTAGTAAAACTACAAAAGCATAGCATGAAAATTATATGATTGCAGTGAAAGACCTGTCATAGGGCAGAACACTACAGAATAACAGAATATGGAGTTATGAGGTCTTGATTGCCAGCCGACTATACACAAATATAAATAATCTATTGGGAAATTGCACTGATGAGAATTTTTTTCACATTCTCTCATGTATTGTCTTCACTAATTACTTCATATAACAAACTTTTACTTTTACTCCAAGCACGACAGGCCTAGGAGGCCCTTGGCCTACCAGCCGGCTGCTGGCCTCACATCCACATGTGTTAATCACAGAGGTAGACTATCATCTAATCAGTGTAGGGGTGGAATGTGGTCAGCATGTTGGGTCCCCAGCCATTATAGCTGGTTTTCTCAACCCGGAGTCACTACTTTTTGTAGCTACCCAAATGCCTCACAATGCTGGGTGGGTACCAGTCCCATATTGGCCGAAATTCCATGAGAAAATTTCTTCCCTCATGGAGACTCGAACCAGCGCAAGTCCCGTAGCTCTGCACCAAGGCTTCTTGCCTTAACCACTCAGCTATGACGCAGGACTCATATAACTAACACACTGGGATTATCAAACCAGGAGGTTCATAGCCATGCAGACATAAGCTCTCCATACATCCTTATCCTGAGCTAATGCTTTTCAATCATTCCCTGCATTATTTATCGCCCTCAAATCATAGTTAATGCTATTCTCCCATCTCAACTGTAACATATATAGTAACTATTTTTTAAAAAATATATTTTTTTTTCAGTATAAGTTTTACCTCAACTGGTCCAGTTTGTGAGAGGCATTCTTGTTAGCAACTTTACTGCAAGAACTAATGAATCAAACTAAATGCTTCCTAGGCAGGTATTTATTATTGAACAGAGAAGCTCAGATAATAACCTATGTTTATTTTGCCTGCACATAGCAGACAATCACAGCAAGACATAGTGACACATCACGCACCCCCAAGTCAAATCTTTTCCCTTCCTTGTTTAACCCTCAACTGGCAGGGTGAAATTTCTGTTACATAAGTGGTAGGGTGGGGTCATTATGACCCTGATAATATAATAAAGGAAATGCATACATTTGGACTTTTTTTTATTTGACTATATCTGACATAATATATTAATCTAATAAATTACAACCTCTTCACACCTAATTTCAATTAAGTCTAAATAACAGAATTTAATTTATTTTTCTTGGAGCGCATTAAAAAATATATTTTGGACACAGATTGTACATTCAGACATATACATTGGCTATATAATAAAAAACCTGTAGGAATTACACTAATATAGTAAACCAAGATCAATTACACATGTATAACAATATTAAATCTAATTAATTTGCATAATTTAGTAACAAAACAGTAGAACAAAGAACTGGAATTTGAAACTTAGTAAATCTTAATAATCACTCTAGGACTATAAAAAATAATTGTAATAAAGTATCCTATCACTCTAATCAGGAGACTGATCATAATTCCAACTGAGTTGTAACTCCATTCATCATATACCTAAATTGACAATGTTATTCAACAACAATCAGGACAGATTTTTTTAGCACATCCTGCACATAGCAGTTTCATACACATTTCATAATTTGTTCCAGCTTTCCTATCCCGACCACGAGGACAGGAAGAACATATTTTCCTTTTTCCTGGAGTCACGGTAGGCCCTGCTTCCTTTTCTGTACTTGGGCCCGATATACCACCAACTTTTGCAATCATCTGCAGGAGTTCACAAGGCAATTCTTTGATGCTACTTCTGTGAACAAGTTCAGGATGCACAAGTGATTTTTCAAGAGCAATAATGAATTTACGCCTGGTAACGGATTTTGCCTCTTTTCTGCTTGTCATAAGTATGTGACCATTTACTGTAGCGATATCCATTGTGGCAAAAAAAATCACCATTGGTCATCGTGTCATCCTTCAAGCAGTAGAATAGGTTGAAACTTCCTGATCCAAGGAATCAACTCCACCTTTGTTCATGTTATAGAATTGTATTATTTCCGGCTTTTGTGTATCACTATCGATGCATTTGGTATGATGCATAGTGGAAATCAGAATGACAGCTTTGTTCTTTTTTGGAACATGCGATACAAGGGTATTCTGTTTATTGAAGCCAAATACAGATGAACCTACAGTTCTCTTCTTCTGTGGAAGGAATTTTGTAGGAATTTGTCTCTTATTTTTCCTAACCGTTCCCACATAGGACAATCCTTTATTCTTCAGTTCATCAGCCACTTCTATAGACGAAAACCAACTGTCCCCCGTAATGTTTCTATTGGTTTTTTCAACTGGTTTTACAAGACTTAATACATGCTGGGAGGTACGGCAAAATTCCTCATTTCCTGTGATACATCCTCTTTCCCTACATACGCTTGAGCATTCACTAAATAATGTGTTTTGGCATCAGCCAAAATCATTATCTAGAGCCCATATTTGTTTGGCTTCGAAGGTATGTACATTTTGAAAATGCACTTGCCTCTGAATGCTTCTAGCATTTCATCGATTCTCAGGTACTCACTTGGGCTGTAATTGGCCTGACAATTCTTTACAAATTTCTCAAATACGTCTGAAATGGCTGCAAGTCTATTTGTATTCTTACTTACTTCTCTCGTTTCTTTATTGTCAAATCTAAGACAGGTAAGTAGAAATAACAACCGCTTCAGTGTCATTGTAGCTGGAAATATGTCCCTCCCTGTACCATCACGTGCATAGAAACCTTCCAAATCTTCATGAGCACTTTTGAAAGTCCCTGCTAAGTATAAAAGGCCAAATAATGCTTTCATTTCTTGGGGGTTCATATTATTCAGAAAAGTAGCTTTTCCGAGGTTGGAATAATTGCTTCTTTTCCTCTCTATTCTTCTTTGTGTGTCTTACAATATCTAGAATGTCATCTGTGAGACAAAAACTCCAACCAAGTTCTGGTTCTAAAGTGGGGGATTCCTTAGCATTTCCGCGAATTCCAGGTAGATGAGTAATGATACTGTGTTGAGCAGTGCATCCTCGTAAAACAGGATTATGACTCCACTTGTATTTATCTTTACCATGCATGAAACCTGTATCGTCAACATTAAGGGTCGAATGTTTGAACGCATTAGACAGTAAAAGGCGTTCTCTGCTGAGAAAGTTTTATCCAAATACATTTTGCTTACTCAGAAATCTATTCATGCGATAATAATTGTAAGCGACATGACGAGGTAACTTAAGATCATAGCTCAAGATAGAAACTTATCGTGAAAATCCCGAAGGGAACCAATGGTAACCGATGTAGTTTGAAACCTTTGCAGCTTTATCGAAGATGTCGGACCTTGAAGACTTCGATCATGTTTTTGGTATATGCGGAGAAGAGGAATTTGATAGAGTCTACCAAAGAATTCAACTGGAAGAACAGGAGAATCGGCGTAATATTGCATGATGCAGACGTCGTTGTATACGGTATTATTTGCGGGACGCAAGCGTAAATGTGTTCCTCTAGAGCAGACGAAAATAATGGAAGTGGTTTCATCGCTGAGAATTCTGGGTAATTCGTTGCCAATATTACGAAAACGTCAACTTTCATGCATGACCGGTAAGTCGGCTGTTAATTCAATCTCAGCAATTGCTCACGATGAGTCAGCTCACCAGTGATTGGAAGTAATTTGAGTAGAGACTAATGTATTTGCATACGACCCTAAGATTACCATCTACATCATAGTCATCAGAATTGTCACCTTCTTCACTCTCAATAACAACATCAACTTCCTGTAAAGAACACGTAGCTCACTGTTATGTAGTTTTCTCCATTCCCTGTCTGATCATCACTCATCGGTCCAAAAAATGTCCTAAGAACTAAATCATCAACAGTGTACCAGTACTGCATTCAGGGTCAGTAGATACAGATCTAATTCCTGCTCCTCCTGCTGATGATGGGACTAGTCCCGAGTGGCCTACAGAGAATTAATAGTTTACAAAGTTAAGGAGATGGACCTATTAAGTATTTTTGTATTGTAAGCCTATGTTTTCCCTTTACAGAGATTTAGGCTCTCTCCCCCTACAGGGAAGAATTTGAACCATACTAATTTAGTTACACTTGTTTTTGTATAGATGCCATTTTGAGTGGTCCGTGGTCAGCGTTCCGCCTCATACTGACATCTACAAAACCAAGGTAGTACTAGGACGGGAAAATTCGGTAAATTTTGCTTAGAGGTCTTTTCATTCAGGCTTAAGGATTTTTTACGAGCCTGGAAATCTTCAGACTCAGGACCCATGGCTTAAAGTCCCTCCCAGAGGACTTGCTCCTTGGATTTTTCCATCCTTAAAAATCCATCGACCCCGGCCGGGTTTGAACCCGCAACCCTCGGGACCAGAGGCAAGGAGCATAACCACTAGTCCACCGCAGCCGACTATTAATTAACAATTTTATAATATTATATTATAATTTTAATTTTATCTACAGTAATCTCGCTTGAAGTTTCGATTTATCTAAAGGAAATCAAAAGTCGAGTGGGATTTAATTGACTATTTCACAATTAGATGAAAGTGACAAAAAGAAACCTCACCCAGGAAACCAGTAACGACCGAGGATCGAGCTTAGGCCCACTGCAAGAAAAGGCAGCACTCTACCTCGAGACCATAGTGGAGGACGTTCTTATTATTACTAATATTAAAATAGAATTAAACAAGTACAGTAAATGGTAACTTACCGCAGAGTCATCAAGTTTTGAACCATTTCCTTCCCAAGATAATGGTCAATTCTGTAAAGTTGTTCTTCCTTAAACAAGGATGACAAATGTTCTGACAGTCTCTGGGAACTTTCAGCATCGTGTCCAAATGGCTTCTCTATGATTACACGAGTCCAGCCTCTGAAATAAATTTAAAGAATATTTTTTGTATTTTCCTTATAGCTAAAATTAGTGTGGCCAATCTACCTCCAATTCCTCTTGCTTATTTGGATGTCAACAGGTTCTGCATTCATTTGTTTCTATAGATTTTTTATTCACCAAAATATATTTTCAGGTTACGAGCACTCATTTATTTAAAATAAATATTTTTTAAATTTGAAAATTGTTTCAAATCACACATTTATGAAGTATAAGATTATTCTTCTTCTTTGTTGGTGCTACAGTCTTTGTAGTCAGACCTTGACCTCCCATTTAACAGTCATTTGTTCACTTTGATCACTTGTTTTTGATTTCCTGTTCATGATTCCAACCTACACATCATCCAACCATCTTATTCTAGGTCTACCAATCCTCCTCTTACTATCCAGCTTGGATTTTAAAACCATTTTAGGTATTCAATTAGTATTCAACCTACAGACATGGCCCAGCCATTCAATTCTTTTACCTTTAATGTCTGCGATGATGTCAATGTCTCTGTATAGGTTCTGAAGTTCTACATTTTTTCTTATAAGTATATGATACAGAGAAGTTTTATATTTGTTGTGATGGAATGAACTATATATATATACATTGCGATCAGTATAGCACTGGACAGCAGACGAGGGGATTTCACTATACACTGCTGACGCACTCATGGCAGGTAATGGACAGCATAGGATTGCGGTGATACAACCACAAAACATTTTCGTAACTATTTTAAAAATTGTCGTACTTACCAACTTTATTGAAGCAGGTGTTGGAACTGTTCATCTTCATCATCCATACATTTTTGACACAATTTGTTGTACATATTATGGATTGTTGAACGTGACAGAATTTTTACACCCAGGAATCATGTTTCAAAACGTCTTTGTACTTGGCTGGCAGACTGAGTTAACAAATATTGTTCATAAATAAATACACGTTGGTCAGTAGAAAAATTATTAGCCATTACACAGTTTACACTTTACACTCATACACACATGATTCACTTTACACTTAGGCTATGTTTTATAAGATACAAATTTTAAAACTGAAATAACTTATACATACGTCATTCAGTTCACAAGGAAAAGTGATCAAGCATCTTATTTACTAGAGGTACACTATCTGACTGTGAATGCATGGGATGTACTCGTAAATTGCTGAGTCAGTACATATTTCAAGTCCTGTGCCTGCACGTGTAAGCCTTTGTTACTGCACAACACAAACCCCACATCTGCTGTCCACTACTATACTGATCTCACTGTATAATAAAAAGTACAATTAATACAAGTATTATTAATAGTGAGTGGAGAATATATTTTTAACGACTCACCTCATATGATTTCAAATTTCTTTGATACCGGCAGTTTTAGACAATATCTTGTCCCCCTTCAGTCATGGCTGAAGAGGGACAAGATATTGTCTGAAACCGCCGGTATCAAATGAAATTTGAAATCATATGAGATGAGTCATTAAAAATATATTCTCCACTCACTATTAATGATATAACCTCATAATGTTTACTTCCCAATATTAATTTAAATATAATACAAGTATAACGATACATTCCTACAATATAAATTTAGAAGAATATTTTTAATTTCAAGTGGCTTCTTCTTGGCACAAGTGGTTAGACTCTTACACTCCACCTCTTGCTTCTGAATTCACATCTCAGTCACTCCATGTAGGGTTTGTGGTGGACGAATTGGAGCAAGAGCAGATTTTACTAGAGGATTCTTCCAAATCTTTTCTTCTTCTAAATCATCCATACAAGTTTTAGACCTAGAGGCCTATTACAATCTCACTGATGAACTTTGTATCCAGCACTTCCTAGGATGGCCCAGAGATATCTTTCCTGTTGGACAATAATGAAACATGCCTTTGGGAACTCTATTTGAACTCATTCGTCGCAAATGATTCATCCAGTTTTCTGGTATTCATGTATGTACATAATTACTTCTTGTAAACATAGTTCCTTCAAGACACCATCTTTGCATTTGTAGTCCCACTTTGTGTACCCTGCTGTATATCTCATGAATCTCATTTCACTAGAAGTTATTCTGCTCTCCTCTACTTTCCTGAAAGTTCATGCTTCACTGCCATAGCAAAGTGCAGGCCTTGCTAAGGTTTTGTATAACCATACTCTGATATCTCTCAGAAGAAGTGAAGGTTTCATTATTCAATTTATTATTCTCATGGTTTTATTAAAGTTAATAATTTTATTTTATATGTCTACTTTATTTCTCCCAATCTCCTCTTCCAAAAACATAATTCTACCACTTGTCCATAATCACATCATCCATTTCATCTGCCCCTGTGATAAAGCAACACGCCTGATCACCCAACTTCCTTGTATATCACATACCTTCGTTAATAGGGCCTTCATTTCATCTCATACCTTGGACTGACATTACACCATTTATGAGTATAGCAGATTCCAATATTTTTAATATTCTTATATCTACTAATTGTATCTACAGAAAATGTTAAAAATATTACCGAAATGTAATTTAATTATTTAATGTCCATCCACAGTAATTCTGCCCGAAGGCAGGTCTTTCACTGCAATCATAGCATTTTCATGCTATGCTTTGCAGCTTTACTAGGGAATTTTAGGTGTGGTAGCTTCCCATTGCTTTCCACACTGATGAAGGATGATGCTGATAAGATGAATATGAATGATGATGATTGCGATGGCCATATGATTTCGGGGACTGTTTGGGCCTTAAAGTTTTCCTGACATTTGTCTTACGGGTGAGGAAAAACCCCGATAAAAACCTCACCCAGAAAAACTGTCCTGAGCAAGGATCGAACCCGGGCCCGCTGCGTGACAAGGCAGTACGCTACCTCGAGACCACAGCGGTAGACTTATTTAATGTAACGTTTCTATATTTTTTAATGATTATATTTTTGAAGAAGTATTAGCTCTTATATTTTATTTTAAAACACTGTCACCAGACCTTGGCCCACTTACAGTGAAGAATAAGTACAAACAGTTGCATGGTTCAGAACACAAGTAGACCAGCTACAAAATCTCTGCTAGGCTAATTTGATGAAAAAACTGATGTTAAATAATTCTAACTACATGTCACCATGATCATAGTTTTAAATTAAATCTAAAATATAATTGCAAACAGAGTTCTGAAATACTTCCTACAATTAATTATTTATTAATAGTATTTGATATCTTGTTCTTCCAAACATGACATGATAGACTTGCTCTACCACTACTCTCAACTCTAACTGGACAACCAGGCTAGCGATTGAGAGAAGAGGTATAAAATTTTCTTAGGACAATCAAGGCCCTTAATGGATTTTCAAGTTTATTATTATTATTATTATCATTATTATTATTATTATTATTATTATTATTATGGTATGATGATTTTGATGACTATATGACAGTGATGTTGACTGTGGTGATAGTTGTGATGATTAATATGATGGCATGATGATTATAGTGATGGCATGATGATTATAGTAATGGTACAATGATTATGGTGATGATACAATGAAATGATGAAGAACTTGAGAATGATGATGAATTTGATGATGATAAAAACTTGATGAATATGAAAAACTTGATAATGAAGAACTTGATGACGATGAAGAACTTGGTTATTATTATGATGATGATGGTGATAATTAAGAACGTGATGATGATGTTGAACTTGATGATGATGATGAACTTGATGATTATGAAAAAACTTGATGATGATAATGAAGAACTTAATGATAAAAACTTGATGATTATGAAAAAACTTGACAATGAAGATAATGAAGAACTTGGTTATTATTATTATGATGATGGTGATAATTAAGAACTTGATGATGATGAACTTGATGATTATGAAAAAACTTGATGATAATGAAGAACTTAATGATGATGATGAACTTGATGATAAAAAACTTGATGATGATTATGAAAAAACTTGACAATGATGATAATAAAGAACTTGATAAAAAATTGATGATGATTATGAAAAACTTGATGATGATGATGATGGTAATGATCAACTTGATGATGATGAAGAACTTGGTTATTATGATAATGATGATGAACTTGATGATAAACAAATTGATGATGATTATGAAAACTTGATGATGATGATGATGATGATGATGATAATCTACTTGATGATCATGAAGAACTTGGTTATTATGATGATGGTGATGATGATAAAGAACTTGATTATGATGAGGAGAAACTTGATGAAGATAAAACTTGATGATGATTATGAAAAAACTTAATGATGATGAAAAACTTGATGATAATGAAGAACTTGATGATGATGATGATAAAAAAGTGATGATGATGATGAAAAAACTTGATGAAAAACTTTATGTTGATGATAATAATGAAGAACTTGGTTACTAAATTATGATGATTATGATAATAATAAAGAACTTAATGATGATGAACTTGATGATGATGGTTACAAATCCTGCATTTATAATGCATAACAGATGAAAAAATGCACATACAGTTTGACACTTGTTATGATGGAAGTTACTCTGTTTTGAATGATGAAAATATTAAGACTTACTTCTCTCCCATACAAACATTCCTGATCAGTACAGTCACATCTTCAAACACTGATGGCGGCAATGCAAGGTAGAAGAGTCTGTTGGCTGCAATCCCATTTTCATGATGATTAAGTTGTTGATTCAGCATCTCAAAATCAGTACGATTATTGTAACTGCCAGCGACATAGTAATTCAATTTCCAGAACTCTTCATATTTCTCGTTATCACCATCCTTTACCTGCAGAAATTACTACATTCAAACGCATGTTTTCAAGGTCAAAAGCTGTGTCTATAAAGAAAGTGAGAGTAATGCTAAGGTCATGCTGCAGCACAGTTGGTTAAGGAAATATGCTACAATCCAGAAGGTCAGGGGTTCCAGTCCTGATGGGGTCGGATTTTAAACTGACATAAACCTTCTGATGCCATCAATTTTTTAGGATGGCAAAATCCAAGGGACAGGTCCTCTGGGAGGAGTTTTAAGCCATGGATCCCAAGTCTGAAAGTTTTTGGGCTCGCAAAAGAAATTGAAACCTAAATTAGAACCTCAGAGCATAATTTAATTGGTCTTTCCCATCCGTGTATTGTCTTAGTTACCTATTGGGTGTCTCTTTCAGACAGTGTGCTAACCATTTGTCACTCGCTGACATCCATAGGGAAATAAGGATAACTAAATTATGCTTGGATAAATAACTCCTGCAAGGGAACACCCTTGCTCCAAGTGAGGATGTATGGGGGTTAGATAGACCAACAGATAAATGAACTGAATTAATTTGGTAGAGAATAGGGACCAATGTTGGGCCTCAGTTAGTGTACAATTGAGTCTACAGGTTGCCTAAACCATAGAGTTGTTTATCTTTATGTATAAAAATTCAGCCAGCATATGTTCTTGCTCGCAAAACTCGGAAAGTAGTTGGTCAATTGTTATGAAAATTTATACATACAGGTTTTCAGGTATAGAGAGTGTTTAGTCGCTATCTATTATTCTCTGAAACCATCAGGTGTAGGAGTTCAAATGAAACAAAAATTTAAAAATCCTCTGACAAAACTCAGTATATATTATTAAAATGAACTGAGGTAGATATTGTCCAAAAATCAGCAAAATCCAGCCAATCGAAATGGGGGTTTACCTGAGTTCCAAAATTAAAAATTGACTCTTGGAACTGCCATGTTTGGTTCATTGCCATGTATACCATACAATTTAATTAATCTATAATTTTCTTTTAATTTGTTCAACGAAAAATAAATACACATATTTAATTTATAAAGGTGTAGCAGCGCACACCAGATATTCGCTAGTCTTATATATAAATATTAATGTTTATGCGCAGCCATACCGTTGATCTGATTGTGATGGGCTTTTTTGCAAAATGTTCAGGAGATTCCCGGGATGAACATAGGCTAAGAGAGTTGTGATACTCAACTCCTACACCCTTAAAAATCGCCCTTTGTAGTGGAAAATGTGAAAAAAGTAGCTCTTTGGACACTTAAATGGCTTACGCTGCCTAAACCATAAGAAATACACAACATTAATGTACACAGAATTGAATATCTCGAAAAGCTCTACAAAAAAGTCCATGACAGCATATGATTATCTCTTATGGATAACTCACAAAACCATTTTTTGTCTTTGATTGATACCAAGAGTCTCGCGCCGTAGCTGAGTGGTTAAGGCAAGAAGTCTTGGCGCAGAACTACGGGTCTTACGCTGATTCGAGTCTCTATGAGGGAAAAAAATTGTCTTATGGAATGTCGGCCAGTATGGGTGAGACATGAAATCTAGCTGGGGAAAAAAAAAAAAAAACTGTTTTGACTCACTCTCATCAATTTATCTTTCTTTCACTCTAATATAATTGTTATCTGACGGTTCTTAGCTTATCTGCAAAGGAGGGTACAATTCTAATGTTCATGACTATGTGACGTCATCATTCACATGTCTTGAGCCACAACAGAAGGCTGTAAGAGGTTTTCTTGCGAACTTTATTTAATAATATCTAATTATGTCCTAATTTCTGAATTTTATGGTAAAAAAGTAACATATTTTTATCGTCCGCCCATGACATGAGCATTGAACGTTCGGGCAGGACAATGTCTGCCGGGTACGCTAGTTCTTAATAATTATAAATTAGTTTGAGCAGACTGGCACAACCAGTGGTGTCCAAAATACTTTCATCACCACCTTCCAATTATCAGCCCACATCAGTAAACTAAAGGGAAATCTGAAAAAACCTATTTTACATTTCCATTCTTTTTGGAGAAATATCTTCTTTCTTTTGACCCTAAACCTTGGTGAGCAATTTCCCCTTTTCTCTTCCAGCTTGATCTATCCTGTAGCACCCACTTCCAGTGTTACCAACTCTGTTATGCTATAAGTCCCTAAATGCTATCCAAAAAAAGTCACTATTTTCAAGAGCAGTATCCCAAATTTGAAATAAATGTATAACATGCATTTTTTCCCTCAAAAATAGTTTAATTTATTGTTATCAATTATTTATTATTAACTAGCTATACCCGGCCATGCATTGCTGTGGTTAAATGGAAAGACTTATTCATTGCCGTAAAATATTTAGTGTAGAGTATTGCTTTTACATTCAACAGATGGCACTGTTCTTCATTTTTATAAAAAACATGTTTCTACCTGTCACAGGTGTGACATCTATATAATAGGTATATATAAACATGTGCGCATTAGAATGCAATGTTGTGTCAAAATTTCAAAGCAGTCGGTGAAGAATATTCGGAGATTTCAGATTTTGAACAAATCAATATTTACATTTTCATTTATATAGAAGATTGCATTGATAGCATTTTTGATAGTATTATTGAGAAACACATAGTGTTTGATATACCGATATACATGGCATTACTGATTACCAAAATGCTTTTGATACTGTGAACAGAGTACAACATTGGGAAGTTCTAACTAGAACAGGAATTCCAGGACATCTAATTTATGCAGTACAATGCATGTACAAAAGTACAAAAATCAAACTCAAAATTAATAATACTACAAGCATAGAATGAAGAATAGTAAACCAAGGGTTGAACAGGGCTGTCCAATGACCCCAACTCTGTTTAACATTTATACAGGTGTCTTCAAACTTTTTGGTTCAAAATTGGATATATGATAGATGACGCCAAACTGAACATTTTGAACATATGGCCAGAAATGCATAGTTTATGTTTTATTAGAAACAAACGTGCATTTCATAGTATAGTCGAAAATTCATAGTTTGTGTGAGCAACTTTCATTTTTATGTGACAACTTCATGATAATGACGTCTGGTGGCACTACCTAGCTAGCATGACAAACAAGGTGCCTGTTGTCTGTGAGAAGATGTGAATGCAACTGGAAAAAAATCACCAAAGATCTAAAATTGTTATTATTAATTAAATAAAAATAAAATGTAGTTTTATTTGATTTTCATATTTATTATATAATTCAGTGACAACTGTTTTGGTACACTGTACCTTCTTCAGACATGTTAAATTATGAATTATGTTCCAACTGATCTAAGCAACAATACAACAATATTTATTTAAATTTTTTAATTTAACAAAGGGGATTCATTCAAATCAAGTTGAGAATTTAACAATTTGTTACTACTTTTCAATTTATTAATTTCTACAGCCTCCAAAAGATCTAACTTCTTACCCTTATCATGTTTATGTAAAATTTCAAAATTTGGATCGAAACAATGATTAAAATTGTTATTAATATCCATTGTATAGAATAAGTCAATGAATTCAATTACCTCAATTTTAATTTCTCCTACATAAACTCCAGAGATGTTGACATAAAATTAGCCATATTTCAACAACTTTTAAGTAGAATAAAATCAACATGCTAAGATTAGTCAGAACAGAGGCAATTTTGAAATTCTATAAAACAATGGCAGTCCCAACTTTATTATATGGATCAGAAACATAGACTTTGACATAAAATGAACTGGAGAATAAAATCAGCTGAGATGAGACTGCTAAGACACCTAGCGGGTTCACTCTCTTTGACCATAAATGGAATGTTGACATCTGAGAAGAATTGAACATCACAACCTCACTGAAACCATAAACATTTACCAAGATAACTGGTACAGGCATGTTTCACAGAAGCCAAGTGAGAGACTACCTCAAAAACTGTTTACCTACAGACCTAATTATTTGGAGGAGAGATCTTGAAAGGCTGAATAAGCGACAGAGAGACCAGCTGACCTGAGGCAGAACAGGCTTGAAGTCTTAATTTGCAATAGTTTTTGATGATTCATTATGAATTATTTTTATTATTTACCATTATTATTGCTATTGTTATTATTGTTGTTACTATTATTTTTTATATATATATATATATATATATATATATATGATATGAAAAGAAAAATGAATGCTTGAGTCGGGATTCGAACTCGAGTCTCTAAAGTCTGTACCTTTAGCGCTCTAACCAACTGAGCTACTCAATAATTCCAATACAAGCATACAATACAATTTAATTGTAAAGTCTGTACCTTTAGCGCTCTAACCAACTGAGCTACTCAATAATTCCAATACAAGCATACAATACAATTTAATTGTATGCTTGTATTGGAATTATTGAGTAGCTCAGTTGGTTAGAGCGCTAAAGGTACAGACTTTAGAGACTCGAGTTCGAATCCCGACTCAAGCATTCATTTTTCTTTTCATATCATATTTGCCTTCATTGCCAAATGTCAAAAAATATATTTATAATATCTATATATATATATATATATATATATATATATATATATGACATGATAAGAAAAATAAATGCCTGGACGGGATTCGAACCCGGAACTCTAGGTCGGTACCCCAGCGTGTTATCCATTACACCACCAGGCAAATCCAATTCAAACACTTAATTTTCTTATATATATTATATTCCCCATTATTACTAGATGTCACAAGAACTCTGTCTTCACTGCGAATCCTGTCCAGGTATTTATTTTTCTTATGTCATATTAAGCTTGCATTGCTCAATGCCAAAATTTAAATTATAACATCATATATATATATATATATATATAGATATATGATATATATATATATATATAGTATATATATATATATATATATATATATATATTTATTATTATTACAAACTGTATCACACTAATCAATCATTGTGCATATTGTATATACTGTATTATGTTATGAAATAGGCACAGAATATCAGATTAGGTCAAAGTATTTAACCCTTTAATTCGCAATGTGTCCTATAGGATACATCAATTGTTTTAATTTATCTAATAGTTTTAATAAAACAGAAGAAAGCTAATAATAAGAAATTACTTAAATGTGTATGAAATTACACGACATACCTATTAACAACTGTTATGAACTATTTTATTTTCACTGTGGTCCGCTACATTTTAATAACTGATATGAAAAATTAGTGTTTTGTCAATTTAAGGGTTAAGAACATGTTTATAAGAAACATAATCTCAACCATATTTGATGTAATTTCAAAAATAGTATGTAGTATTACGCTATGCAATGGGGCATACTCAAATAAAGCCAATTACTAAAAAAATATTATTATTAATATCACTATTGTTATATTAATATTACTATTAATATTCTATTGGTTATTTTTTTGCTGTTTATTATTCATTATTATTATTATTATTATTATTTATTAATTATTACTTATTGTAAAGTATTCAAGTTTCATACTCATAACAATGAAGGCCAACAGTGACCGACTATCCAACATCCACATAACATATATGCATATATATAACAAATTGTTTTGGTTGAAGATAAACCTTGGGGGCATGCCATAGCATAGTGGTTAAGGCACTGTGCTACAAGCTGGATGGTTGAGGGTTCGAGTCCCAGTGGGGTCAGGATTTTTAAACTGACCCAAACCTTCTGGCGGCAATATGGCCCTGGGGTCGACTCAGCCTCTAACAGAAACGAGTACCAGGCGCTTGTTCTGTGGTAAAGGCGGCCGTCATGTAGGGCTGACAACCTGGCTGACATCAAGTGCCAATTGTCTAGAAAAAAGCAGGAGCCTTAACCTCCCACTACCCCAAGGGCCTCCTGTAGCCTGTAGTGGCATCACTTTACCTTCACTGAAGAGAAACCTTTGTATTATGAAAAAAACTATTACAATTAATTACCTTCATATATTTGTGACACTTGTTTCTTACGTCTTCTATGGTAATTTTTGAACGTGCATAACCGTAGAATGTTGTGTTAGTAGGCAGCAATCCATCTCTGTACAACCACCACAATGTTGGGTAGATCTTCTTCGTTGCTAAGTCACCCTTTGAAAAAAACAAAATTCACTGCGTTACTCATGACTGTTACTGATTAAAGTACAGAATGTAAACAATATAAACTTCCACAAATATTCTGAGTTTAGAGCACAAATAACTAAATAAAAAAGTATAACAAATTTTTATGAAAATACAATAAGAAATAACATAAGTGAAGAGAAACATTATGCACTCAGACCGGGACTTGAACCCAGGACCCTTGGTTCTCTAGACCAAGTGCTCTACCATCTGAGCTACCTGAGCAATTACCGATCTAAATGCAAATTTTTCTCTATATTGTAATTCCCGCCCACCAAATGCTATGAAGCCATTGCTTCTATCTTTGCAAATGGCGGCTCCTTTATTAAGGAGACATATTTGGGAATTTTACATTACATTATAAATGCCAGTACGGCTTTTTTCGATGTTTTTATTATTAATTTCATACATCTCAATGATGGATAAATCATATTTGAAGAGAAAAATTATACGCTCAGACCAAGGGTCCCGGGTTCAAGTCCCAGTCTGAGCATATAATTTTTCTCTTCAAATATGATTTATCCATCATTGAGATGTATGAAATTAATAATAAAAACATCGAAGTAACATAAGGTTCTACTTCATTAATAAGCTGAATCCATTGTCATCTTGCAGCAGGCTTTTGTGTAAAATTGACACAAGGAATTTGTGTCTTCAGAAATTTGTGATGAAGTTGAGTAATTTGAAAGAGGGTTTATTTTGTTAACCTCTTATGAACAACACAATACACAACAAATTATTAATATCTTGTAGACTACTTGAGCAAATCTAGACTTCCCTAGTATATTTTACATACGATAGATTGATTCACACTTTTAGGTAATAATATGGGAGCAACAGGCTCCTCTGAATACTCGTAATATGATAAACTAGCCCACTCTGTTTTCATAAGAGAGCAACTGGCTCCTCTCTGTATGTACTCGTATGGGAGCTACTGGCCACACTCTGTTAACAATAAAATTTCTTGGCCTTTTATATTCATTTCCCAAGGAAGTTTTAAAATTCGCTCAAGTATTCCTTTTAATAAAATTTATTGTTTTGCAAATCTGAACATATTCAACACGTCAATCAAATTTACACTTTTATAATAAACATTAGTTTCGCTTCACTAGGTACATGTACCTGCCAACCCTTGAGTTACAGTTAACCACTGTATAACAACAGCTTATTGTGTGGTCCCAAATAAATTTTAATTCTTTGAAGTACCCCTGCTACAATCTTTGCTCTAATACAAAAGGAGGGTGTAGGAGTCGACATCCAGGGCCAACAACTTAAAAAATCAAAAAATCATTGATCTGTACAAGCTGATGATAGAGTAAAGATGCTCTGAAACATGTCCTACAAGATACACCCAATATGAGGTATGATGACAATGGACACAACTTACTTATTTATAACAAATTTTATTATGAATTCCTCAGGTTTCTCCACTGCTGTGGTCTTTCAGTAATAATGTTACCTCTTGTGCAGCAGGCTTGTGTTTAATCCCCAGTCGGGAGAAGTTTCCTGGGTGAGGTTTTTCTTTGGGGTTTTTTTCTCACCTGTAAGACAAATGTCAGGCAATTTTAAAGGACCAAATGTTTCCCGAACATCATCTGGCAATAACAATCATCCACATCACATTTGCCTTTTTTTTAGTATGAATGATTGAGAGTATGGTGTGTCTTGTCTTAAATGTTGGTGTTGTCTTGGAGGTAGCTCAGGCATTTAGCTGATCACTCATCCAGGGAAGCCCTACATGTCCTTATGTGGTTAAAAAAAGTATGTTGTAATCTGGAATTACAAATCCTTCTCTGAGAGGTAATGTCTCTCTAAGACCCAGGTAGCATAGTAGTGTATAAAGGTACAGAGATGCCAGATAAGCTAAAAGCATTTAAACCATTACCACAAGGCTGCTGAATTCTTCATATGCATGCATGAGTTGTTTGCATCACTTGTACCCTTAATCAATGTTCTTCAAAGACAAGCTGTTTGCAGGACAGTGTTTTAGAGTTTAATATCCATCCATAGTAATTCTGCCCAAGGGCAGGTCTTTCACTGCAATCATAGCATTTTCATGCTATGCTTTGCAGCTTTACTAGGGAATTATAGGTGTGGTACTTCCCATTGCTTTCCACACCGGTTAAGGATGATGATGATAATGATAAGGAGGAGGATGATGATGAAGGCTGGATGATTTTTGGGGACCTTTGGGCCCTAAGCGTCCTGACATATGTCTTACAGGTGAGGAAAAACCCCGAAAAAACCTCACCCAGGAGCCTGTCCTGACCGGGAATCGAACCCAGGCCCGCTGCGTGACATGGCAGCACACTACCTCAAGACCACAGCGGTGGACGAGTTTAATATAAGCAACCAATATTTTTAGTTTACATATTAGCACACATGAGAAAGAGATAGAGGCAGAGAGAAACAGAGAGTATACTTACTCTTCTAACAATATCTCTCCACAGCACTTCCTACTATTCTACCTATTTCACAGTAGCTTCTGCCCGCTCCTGGAATTCCCTCCCTCAAGATACCAGGAGTTGCCACACACTTGACACTTTTAAGTCACACTTATACAATTAATTGTTTTTAATTAATTTTTCTCCAGAACTAAATTTATTCTATGTCATTAATAGTACTTTTTTCTCATTTTTCTATCTTGTACATTTTATATTTCATTTGTTAAATCAAGAGTAAATCAAAATATATTGTAAATAATAATTGTATTGTAGATATACGATGAAGCCCTCAGGGGTCCCCATCTAGGGGATATGTGGATGCTGACCACAAGGTGCCCAAGCTGAGCAAAACATTGCTTCCACTTACTTTGTTTTGCTTCTTACTTTTTCTTTAACCGATCTGGTATTTCTTTCTTTCTTCCACTTACTTATACTAGACTCTTTTAACTTTACTATCTAACTTACTAACTCTTGTTTTTTCGACTCTGATGCTATTAGGGCATCCGAGGGCTAGGAAGTCTTTCCTTTCTTCCATTTCTTCTTTCCTTTATTTTCTTTTCTTCTCCAGAAAAGCCTGACCAGAGGCTATAAGATGGCAGCCCCATCACTGGTCTTGCCTTCCTTTGGCCAGCAACCAATCAAAGGGACTATTATTTTGCTTTCAAGTCTTGTATGAGAATTTCCCAGAAGGATCAAACTAATGACGACCAAAGCATGAAGCTGTTTATAATTATATACCAATAGGACGAAGATCTCTGGGCCATCCTATGAAATGTTGGAGGGAAAATTTTCTATAGGATCGTAACGGGCCTTGGCCTAATACTTGGAAGGAAGAAGAAGATATACCATGAAATAATTTTGTTTATTGCAATTTAGATATAAGAGTAATGTTTGTATTTTTTTTCTAACCTGGTAGAGTGGTAGACAAGGACTTCATAGGCCTTAAATCTGCCCAGGTAATATAAAGCTATTATAACTCTAATTCCTGCGTTAACATCTCTAGTGCCCCGCTAATGTACAGAGTCATAACATTCCATGTTCCTAGGAATCTGTCCCTGTGTTTGAGCCTTTGGAATGGGTTCCCTGAATTAGTCCCCGCCCGGAGAACCAAATGGGGAACTATTTGATCTCTGGAAAAGTTTACCCCAGTGGAACCCATGTCCACATTTCTTGATGTGTTGTATCTTTACGGTGGAAGATCATCGCTCTTTCGAACAAGGTACTTTTTTCAGCAATGCTACCGCCAGCATAGCTCTCGAAATCTTTTAAGCACGCAAGCCACTCCACCATGACAGGGTAAAGATACCATGGAGCGATAAAGCTATTATTATTATTATTATTATTCATCTTGGTATCATGTCAGCTGCTGCCATCTTTCAGAAACCAAATGCCATTCCTCTCTGTCCATCCACTGATCTTCCTCCAATCCTCTGATATTCATTGCCGCTTGTACCCGTTCTATCCAAGTTTTCTTCGGTCTACCTCTCTTCCTCCTTTCCATTGGGATCCATTCCATAACAATTTTAGGCAATCTTTGCTCTGGCATTCTTTTGACATGACCATACCACTATAACCTTTTCTTTTCTATAATATCTATGATGTCCGGCTCTTCTTGCATACCCATAATTTCCCTTATTTCTTTATTTCGTATTCTATCCATTCTAGATTTTCCACCTGACCTTCTTAAAACACCCATTTCTGTACTTAAAATTCTTTTCATTTCCCTGGTAGGAATTTGCCAAATTTCAGCACCATATGTTAATATGCTCGAATTATTATTATTATTATTATTATTATTATTATTATTATTATTATTATTATTATTATTTTCACTGCATGCTTGATAATAATTTAAGTAACTTACTGATGCACCAAATGTCACAAAAATATGTGGAATGTTTCCTTCAAAATTTGTTCCTTGTGAAGCCATTGTAGGTGACTTGAGTGAGCGGCGAATTAGAGCCAAGCACTCGGTAGCTGATGTTTCTGTAAACATATAAAATATATGTTAATTTCTATGCAAAATCAACAAATTGTAAAAGAAGTTAGTAATGGAAATGTGTTGAGGAGAGAGAATGGAAATATCAATATGGCAACTCGTGACTAGAACCCTCAACAGCAGAAGATACAGTCAGAAACAAAGGTGAGAAACTTGAGAAGGGTTGAAAAGAAATAATGGCAATAGGAAGGTATGGAAAACACAATGGCATAATTCATCCAGGTGAATAATACCTGCAAGAAAGTGTTTTCAATTCTTCACTCTCTAATAATAATAATGATTGATGATGACGACGATAAAAATTATAATGATAATAATAACAATAATAATGCTTTATTTTAGCTGGCAGAGTTAAGGCCATAAGGCCTTCTCTTCCACTTAACCAGCAAATAGTAGAATTATACAAAAATTACATACATATTACAATTTTAAGGTATTATTAAAATACAGACTAAACAAAATACAATGATGATGTGATCTAATACTAGCTAATACTAACAAAAAACATGGAATATAATAAAATAAAAATAATATAAAATAAAGTAAGTAGCTTCCTAGATGATTATTTATAGAATGTTCAATATAGCACCAAATTACGTTTATATAACACTTTGGCTAGACCAGTGTTGACCTATGGTAGTGAAGCATGGACATTAAAAAGAGAACATGAAAGCAGAATAACAGCTTGTGAAATGAGATTCATGCGCAGAACAGCAGGTTACACCAGATGGGATCGGAAAAGAAACACCGATATCTTAAAAGAATTGAAGACTACGCCAATTTTGGAATATATATGGAAACACCATCTTGAAAGAATGAGTTCAAATCGGATCCCCAAAGCTGTTTATAATTATATACCAAGAGGACGAAGATCACTGGGCCGTCCTATGAAACACTGGAGGGAAAATTTTCTATAGGATCGTAACAGGCCTTGGCCTAATACTTGGAAGGAAGAAGAAGAAGAAGAAGATGTTGTATATAGTTGTTATGCAGTTAATTTTTTCATTGTGTCGGACATTTAAATAGGTTTAGAAACTTCTTTCCCATGAAATTAAAACAAATACTTGTACAGGCTCTTGTAATGCTGCACTTTGATTACTGCGACATATTACTGACTAATCTGACAACTGATCTACCTGATAGACTAAAGTGTGCTCATAATGCATGCATTTGATTTGTATTAAATCTTTGTCGTTTCAATCTCAGGCCTCATCATTGCTATGTCTAAAAATCCGAAGAACCCTACATTTACATGTTTTGCTATTCCAAAGTCTGCACACATATTTACCAAGATATTTATCAATGTGTTTTCAAAATTCATCAACTCATCACAATTTAGGCATAAGATACTGCTTTACAGAGAATACACACAAATAAACGTAATTGGTTTGAACATATACAAAGAATGCCAAATAATCGTTTATCAAAACAGCTGCTTCATTATAGGCCTCTAGGCCAAAGAAATGTAGGAAGACCAAAACGTCGTTGGAAAGACGACCTGCACCTGCAGCATATAGTGCACTGGGGAGCAGAATGGGTCAACAGGCCCATACCTTGAAGAAGAAGAAGAAGAAGATGATGATGATGATACTGCTTTACTGTTGGTATCACAGCACAGAACAAATTTTTACTCTGAATTGTTCACAATATCTAATGACTAGAGCATGGAACACACTTCCCAGTAAATCACTATCATTATTTAAATCTGATTTATCCATTGTCTTAAGTTCACACAAATGCTACCTTCATAACAACCATTTTCAGTATTTTGTATGTATCTATGAATATTCATTTAGGAAGCTTATCTTACTTTATTTTATTTTTACTTTCATCCTATGTTTTGTTAGTGTTAGTTAACATTAGACCCATTCACAATGTGCATTGTTTAGTCTATATTCTATATGTTAATATAATTTTTAAATTATATTAAGTATATACATTTTTGTATTATTTTATTATTCGTTGGTTGAGTGAAAGAGAAGGTCTTATGACCTGAACTCTGCCAGCTTAAATAGAGCATCATCATTATTATCATTATAATTATTATTAATTATTGTCATAATCATCAGTATTATTATTATCATTATAATTATTATCATTATTATCTTCATTATCATTATCACCATCTTCTTCTTCATTATCATCATTACCATTTCCTTATCATTTACTTATCATTATCATCATCATGTCCACCGCTGTGGTTTTGAGGTAGGATGCTACCTTGTCATGCAGCGGGCTCGGGTTCGATTCCCAGTTGGGACAGGCCCCTGGGTGAGGTTTTTTTCGGGGTTTTTCCTCATCTGTAAGACAAATGTCAGGAAGCTTAGGGCCCAATGGTCCCCGAAAATCATCCGGCCATCATCATCCTTCACCAGTGTGGAAAGCAACAGGAAGCTACCACACCTATACTTTCCTAGTAAAGCTGCAAAGCATAGCATGAAAATGCTATGATTGCAGTGAAAGACCTATATAGCATACATAGAGCATATATCCATACAGCATTAACCCTGGGATTCAATAGTGCCAATGAATAAATACATTAGTTGGTAAATAGTTCCCCATTCGGTTCTCCGGGTGGAGACTACTTCAGGGAACCCATGCCAAAGGCTCAAACATAGGAAGAGAGATGAACAGACAGGTTAATGGAGAAGACTGCATAACAGTGAATTACATGGTATTTATAGGAAGTCAGATATAATGAGAACAGTTAAGTCTCGTATTCTGCGATGGGCAGGACATGTGGCACGAATGAGGAATGAAAGACGTGCATGGAAGCTTCTTGTAGGAAAATCAGAGGGAAAACTCCCAGTTGGTAGACCAAGAATGAGGTGGGAGAATAACATTAACTATGATTTGTGGGAAGTAGACTATACAGGGGACGATTGGAAAACATTGGCTCAGGATAGGGATGTATGGAGAGCTTATGTCCGTGCGGCCATTAACCTACGGGTTCGATAGAGCCAGTGAGTTAGTTAGTAAATGGATACCTCATATTTGAAGAGACAACGTTTCTCCCAAATTGAGACTCGAACCCAGGACCCAGTCTCAATCAGGGCGAAAAATGTTTATCTTCAAATGTGATTTATCCATCGTTGAGATGTATGAAATGGAAAATAAAAACATCGAAAAATATTGGTACCTGTTGATCGTAATGAACTATGGTTACCAAGCTCACAAACCTTGCAAGTGTAAGTTATACTGATTTTTATGGACATAAAAACCTCAAGTATGGCTTACTTCAGCAAGGAAGTAAAGGGACTCGTGTTGTAGATTTACAGCAATAAAAGTAACCTCAAGGCTGAAGAAAAAGACACGTTCGAACCAAAATGTGTTGACTTTATCATGTATTTATTTATTTATTTTACCATGTCCAAGCTCTGAAATGGGTCACTTATAACCAGAGACTGGAACTTTGGCAGAATGCCTTTTTAAATATGTTAAATCGATCTGCAATCTGAAAGTGAATCTCTACGATTCATACCTTTGTGATTAAAATGTCAAAGTTTTATGTTGCCTTTTTTAAATATAATTGCCTAATGTACGAATTTGATGTTTTTTTTTTGTCTTCATTTGAATTTATCTAGGCCTGGGCGATTACAAGTATTTGAGAATAAAGTACTTAGGAAAATTTTTGGACCAAAGAGAGATGAACAAACAGGTGAATGGAGAAGACTACATAACAATGAACTACATGGTCTTCATCAGAAGCCAGATATAATAAGAACAGTTAAGTCTCGTAGACTGCGATGGGCAGGACATGTTGCACGTATGGGGAATGAAAGACTTACATGGAAGCTTCTTGTAGGAAAGCCAGAGGGAAAACGCCCAGTTGGTAGACCAAGAATGAGGTGGGAGAATAACATTAACTATGATTTGAGGGAAGTAGATTATACAGGGAATGACTGGAAAGCGTTAGCTCAGGATAGGGATATATGGAGAGCTTATGTCCGTGCGGCCATGAACCTTCAGGTTCGATAGTGCCAGTAAGTAAGTACTATTTTTTATTAATGTACTAGCTAATACCCAGAGTGCGCTGCTACGCTTAAATAAAATAAAATTATTGTGTTTTCATGTTTAGATAAATAAGTATGAGGAAAAGTAATTATAAATTTACATTTTTTGATACCTCGTGTTGATTACCCGGCGTCGCCCGGTAATCTACTCATTCTGATCTTCTTGACAAAAATGAGCTGTAATACGAAATTTAATGTGTTTTATGTTTAGTTAAATAAGTAGAAGGAAAATTTTATATCGTAATTATTTTTAGTTACCCCGTGCTGTTTACACGGTGTTGTCCGGGAATCTACTCATCCCGATCTTCTTGGCATAAATGAGCTGAAAGACAAAAACTAATGTACTTCTTATAATTAGTTGAATAAGTAAAATGAAAAATATTTATAAATGTATATCGTAATTATTTTACGATTCCCCCTGCTGATTATCCGGCGTTGCTCGGGAAAATGAGCTAAAAGACAAAATTCGTTATTGTGAGTTATCCGTAAAAGAATACCCGCCAAGTGCTGCTATTATTGCACAAGAATCTATGTACTTGTTTCGATCTTCTTGGCATTAGTGAAAGACAAAAATGGTTATTGTGAGTTATCTGTAAGAGATAAGGGAATCTTGGTATCAATAAAAGACAAAAATGGTTATTGTGAGTTATTCCTAGGAGATAAACATATGCTGTCGCGGACTTTTTTTGTGGAGCTTTTTGGGATATTCAATTCTGTGTACATTAATTTTGTGTACTTGTTATGGTTTAGGCAGCGTAAACCATTTAAGCGTCCAAAGAGCTACTTTTTTCACGTTTTCCACTACAAAGGACGATTTTTAAGGGTGTAGGAGTTGAGTATCACAACTCTCTTTTAGTCTATGTTCATCCCGGGAATCTCTCGAACGTTTTGCAAAAAGCTCCATCACAATTGGATCAATGGTATAGCCGCGCATAAAGTACGGACAAACAAACATTCATTTTTATATATTACTTACTCACTGGCACTATCGAACCCGTAGGTTCATGGCCGCGCGGACATCAGCTCTCCATATATCCCTATTCTGAGCTAATCCTTTCCAATCATTCCCTGTATAATCTACTTCCCTCAAATCATAGTTAATGTTATTCTCCCGCCTCATTCTTGGTCTACCAACTGGACGTTTTCCCTCTGGCTTTCCTACAAGAAGCTTCCATGCAAGTCTTTCGTTCCCCATACGTGCAACATGTCCTGCCCATCGCAGTCTACGAGACTTAATCATTTTTATATATTAGATTCATTAATGTATTATTAAAAATTGCCTACAGGTCTATTTTAATTTATTTCTATAACCGCTACAATGAAAGTGACTTCACCGAATGTATAACTTATTATGTCGTTCAGTCAGTTCACATTCTCCTTGCAACAATGAGTGCTGCCGAACAAAAAATGTATAAATAACAGTAAGCATTTTAATTATTATCTCTTGTGTTTATTTGAAAAGGCAACAATGAGTACGGGTCTAACTTCAATTTTCTTTCAGTTTTCATTGCGACATTGTTGTAGCTAGCAGCTACTGCTCGGGACCCAGCTCCGTGTGTCTGAAAGGAATTTGCTGTCTCAGCTGTTAGTACTATGAGAAGCAGAGAAGTGTACCTCCTCCCACTCCCCACACTACCCCCGCAAACACACAGAGCTTGGACTCGAGCTGTACATGTTCCTTTAGGCAGTAAATTGCAAGGTTACGTTAACACTTTTGGATCCGACGTATTTTGTACTGACGGTAAAGTACTTACATGCAAAATATATGAGCAGTCAGTGAACTACGAAAAGAAATATTTCCATATCGCAACATGTCAGTACAACCAAACACAAAAATGCACTTTCCAAGGCTACTGAGAAGAAGATTGCTTTGCTTCCAACAGTAATTGCAACATCGAGTCGAAAATCTCAATTTGCATTCGACTTATGAAAAGCTTTTCTTGGTGCTGGAATCCCTTTGTGTAAATTACAGAATCCTACATTTAGACAGTTTTTGGAGAAGTAAACGAACGAATCTGTGCCTAGCGAGTCAATTTTGCGAAAATGTTACCTTTGTAAATGTTACGATGAGACAATGAAAATCATTAAAGATAAAATTAAAAATAAGATGATCTGGTTTTCTATCGACGAGTCAACTGACCCTACGGGTCGTTTTATTGCCAATGTCATTGTTGGGCCATTAGATCCTTCAGAAGAAGAACCAATGGAACCATTCCTGCTCACAACAGAGTGTCTGAAGAAAGTTAACAATTCAACTATCGCGTAGTTATTCACCAATTCATTAAATTTTACTGTGGCCTGAAGAATTGCAATATGACAACGTGCTATTTTTCATCAGTGATGCTACACCATATATGAAAAAGGCTGGAAAAACTTTAAAGGTTGTACTATTATTCTACCAGTTATATTATATGAGTGCGAAACATGTACTCTTACTTTAAGGGAGGAAAGGAGATTACAAGTTTTTGAGAATAAAGTACTTAGCAAAATTTTTGGACCAAAGAGAGACGAACAGACAGGTTAATGGAGAAGACTACATAACAATGAACTACATGGTCTTTATAGGAAGCCAGATATGATAAGAACAGTTAAGTCTCGTAGACTGCGATGGGTAGGACATGTTGCACGTATGGGGAATGAAAGACGTGCATGGAAGCTTCTTGTAGGAAAGCCAGAGGGAAAACGCCCAGTTGGTAGACCAAGAATGAGGTGGGAGAATAACATTAACTATGACTTGTGGGAAATAAATTATGCAGGATGTGATTGGAAAGCATTAGCTCAGGATGGGGATGTATGGAGAGCTTATGTCCGCGCGGCCATGAACCTACGGGTTCGATAATGCCAGTGAGTAAGTAAGTAAGTAAGTAAGAAAGAACTTCTCAGTTCTTCCGAAGTGAAAAATGATTTAACTTACATTGCGGCCGAGTTTGGTTTCCTGCCACAAGTGATCTGCCAGCTTCAAGAAGGACAGCCTTTGACGAAGTCGATGAAAATTGTGGATGATGCAGTGCAAAGGCTGGACAGTGTACATGGGAAATGGGGTTCGTTAGGGAAGAGTGTAAAAAAATGTTTTCGAAAAATTGTGATCTTGATAAAACCTAAAAACGTTAAAAAAAATCCTACAAGGTGGCAATTCTATTGCAGTAGAAATGGATCCTACAATGATGTCACGTTTTAGATTTGCTCCAATAACCTCTGTCCATGTTGAGGTCATTTTTTCACATGAAAAATGTGTTATCTGACAGGAGACTCAACATGATTCCAGAGAACTTAAAAAAGCATTGGTTGTCACGTGCAACGAATAAGGCAATGCAATACATAGGCTTTTTAAAAATATTTTCATTTCATTTATTTTTTTTTGTGTCAAGCACAACACTAGCATTTTGTTTAAACATTTAAAGTTCTTTAAAATATGACGATCGAGTCATTGAATAGTGTAATCTAGTAAATAAACGGGTGTAGTGCAAGGTTTTTCTAATTGCCTATTAAGCTATTTATGATGCCTTTTTTGCCTATTTTAGCTATTTATGATGCCTTTTTTGCCTGCCTATTTTAGCTATTTATGTCTTTTTTGCCTGCCTATTTTAGCTATTTATGATGCCTTTTTGCCTGCCTATTTTAGCTATTTATGGTGCCTTTATTGCCTGCCTATTTCAGCTATTTATGATGTATTTTTTGCCTGCCTATTTTAGCTATTTATGATGTATTTTTTGCCTGCCTATTTTAGCTATTTATGATGCCTTTTTGCCTGCCTATTTTAGCTATTTATGGTGCCTTTATTGCCTGCCTATTTCAGCTATTTATGATGTATTTATTGCCTGCCTATTTCAGCTATTTATGATGCCTTTTTTGCCTGCCTATTTTAGCTATTTATGATGCCTTTTTTGCCTGCCTATTTTAGCTATTTATGATGTATTTTTTGCCTGCCCATTTAGCTATGTATGATGCCTTTTAGCCTGCCTACTTTAGGTATTTATGATGTATTTTTTGCCTGCTTACTTTAGCTATTTATGAGTATATTTTTTGCCTGCTTATTTTAGCTATTTATGATGCCTTTTTTGCCTGCCTATATTAGCTATTTATGATGCCTATTTACGTGCATATTTTAATGATTCATAATGCCTAAACTTCCGGTCTCTGTTCATTACCAATAGGAATGAGATGAAGCGAGATATTAAACATAGGCTTAATTCTGGAAATGTATGCTATTATGCATTACTGGGACTCTAATCGTCCCAACTCCTTAAAAAAATACGTTAAACTGAAAATATATAAAACAGTTATTGTCCCAGTTATATTATATGGATGTGAAACATGGACTCTTACTTTAAGGGAGGAGAAAAGATTACGAGTATTTGAGAATACATTTCTTAGGAAAATTTTTGGACGAAAGAGAGATTCACAGACAGTCAAATGGAGAAGACTACATAGCTGTGATCTACATGATCTTTATAGGAAACCAGATATAATAAGATCAGTTAAATCTTGTAGACTTGGATGGGCAAAATTTGTGGCACGAAGGGGAATAAAAGAGGGAAATGCGGCTTTCTCGTAGGAAATCCAGAGGAAAAACGCACAGTTGGTAGACCAAGAATGAGGTGGGAAATAATATTAACCATGGTTCGAGGGAAGTAAATTTTACGGAGAATGATTGGAAAACATTAGCTCAGGATAAGGATGTATGGAGAGCTTATGTCCGCACAGCCATGAACCTACAGGTTTGATAGTGCCAGCGAGTTAATTAGTTACATACTACTGGAAGAAAATATAGAAAATTTCAAATCAACAGATGCTCATTAAATTGCCATGCTCTCTGGAGCTAACAACAATGACGATAATAAAATATTTATACAATACTAAATACTATTCATCAAATATGAATGTATTTTCAAGGCTGGAAAATATTTATTTTACACTTAGGTACATTAACAGTGATTGAATGTGGATGCACTGTAGACATGTAAACACACAAAAAATAAATAATAGTTTAAAAAAACTAAAACTACACTCTTTATTAGAAAACCGAACTAAAAAATGAAAAAATAATTTTAATTTCCAACACGCTTGGGATAAAATTAAAGTGGTCAACAAAAAAATCATCTCCAACACATCTAGAATGAAACTAGAGTAAACTACAAAAAAAAAATTACCATCAAAAGCGTGGGGTGCTCTATATCAATTAATATATTTGATAATAAACATATATTGGTAAAAGTAAAGTCTCTAAGAAAGAAACGTAAAAACCATAAGAACCACCCCACGCTTTTGATGGTAAAATTATTTTTTTGTAGATAACTCTAGTTTTATTCTAGATATGTTGGAGATGATTTTTTTCTTGGCCACTTTAATTTTATTCCAAGCGTGTTGAAATTAACATTATTTTTCATTTTTTAGTTTGGTTTTCTAATAAAGCGTGTTGTTTTAGTTTTTTAAACTACCTATTTTTTTAATTTTTAGTTTAATTGATTGTCATAAACCGGAATCCCATGAAAATTTAATTGCTTACGATATTTTTTAGTGTCTAGGCACGAATATAATTATATATTTTTTTAAATTATTAAGTCCACCGCTGTGGTCTCGAGGTAGCGTGCTGCCTTGTCACGCAGCGGGCCCGGGTTCGATCCCCGGTCGGGGCAGTTTTTCTGGGTGAGGTATTTATCGTTGTTTTTCCTCACCTGTAAGACAAATGTCAGGAAAATTTTAAGGCCCAAACGGTCCCCGAAATCATATGGCCATCATCATTATCATTATCATATTATCATCATCATCATCATCATCCTTCACCGGTGTGGAAAGCAACGGGAAGCTACCACACCTACAATTCCCTAGTAAACCTGCAAGCATAGCATGAAAATGCTATGATTGCAGTGAAGGACTTGCCTTCGGGCAGAATTACTATGGATGGATGGATGGATTATCTAACATTATTATAATATTTTTTAAATATTTTAAACAGATAGATAGTTACAGTTAATCGTATCCTTCACATTTTCTTGATAAATTACAATGTAGTAAGTTCACAAAATTGTCAATATTTTACAGAATAAGATAAAAATGTAAATATCTTTAAATTCGATACTATTGTAGTATGAGCTAAAAGTAATACTCTTCTAAAAAAATCCTCCGGGCCTGATTTGAACCAGCGACCTATGGATTACTGAAATTATATATCACTACAGTCCACCGTTCTACCAACTGAGCTACCAGAGGATAAAATATTAATTTCTTACAACCATGGGACGTCCGGAACCTATTATACCGGTATTTATTTTTCTCATGATCCTGGCCAGGAGCTTAGAAAAAAATATGAAATTATTGTATTGTCATTAGTCCTTTACAAGTATAAAAAGTTTCAAGTTGATCAAATGTTTTTAAGTGGGTGAAAATCGTGTTTGAATAATTCCGTTACATAGATAGACAGATACAAGATAAGCTAATATAATGCGTGTAAAAAATGAAGAGAAGCAAAAACGTTCCAGTAAACATGAATCCAGAAATTAACTGATTATGAGAGGTATTTTGCTGGTTGGGGCTCGCAGAAGACTTAGTACTACTGTATTTCCAATAAAAGCAGTGGTAATTTTATTTAATGAATACTCAAGGACAGGCACATAATTCAAGTGCAAACAGGAACAATTACAAAAGCTCTAATATACACTGGTCATTAAATTAATAACTCATAAAAATGTATAACAATGTCCCATAAACTAACTCAATGGCACTAACAAATCTGGAGATTCATGGCTGTATGTAAATACGATCTCCATACATCCCTATCCTGAACTAACGTTTTCCAATCCCCTGTATAATTTACCTCCCTCAAATCATGGTTAATGTTATTCTACCACCTCTTTCTTCTTCTACCTATTGGATGCCTTCCCTCTGGATTTTCTACAATAAGTTTCCATGTCTCTCTTTCATTCCCCATTTGTGACACATGGCTTGCCCATCGCAGTCTCTGACACTTGAATGTTTTTATTACATTTGGTTTCCCATAAAGATCACATTCCTCACTGTTATGTATCTTTATTGGTCAACCTACTGGTTCTTTCTCTCGAATTCCTATGAAGTTTTCATGCCCTTCTTTCATTCCCCATATGTGCTACATGTCCACCGCTGTGGTCTCGAGGTAGCGTGCTGCCTTGTCACGCAGCGGGCCCGAGTTCGATCCCCGGTCGGAGCAGTTATTATGGGTGAGGTTTTTATCGGGGTTTTTCCTCACCTGTAAGACAAACGTCAGGAAAACTTTAAGGCCCAAACGGTCCCCGAAATCATCCGGCCATCATCATCATCATCATTCTTATCATTATCATCATCCTTCACCGGTGTGGAAAGCAACGGGAAGCTACCACACGTATAATTCCCTAGTAAAGCTGCAAGCATAGCATGAAAATGCTATTATTGCAGTGAAGGACCTGCCTTCGGGCAGAATTACTATGGATGAATGGATGTGCTACATGTCTTGCCCATGTAATTAACTCTTCATGAAATTGTGTAACAATGTCTTATAAACTAACTCACCGGCACTATCAAACCTAGAGATTCATGACAACACGGACATAAGCTCTCCATACATCCCTATCTCGAAGTAATGTATTCCAATTGCCCCTGTATAATTTATCTCCCTCAAATCATGATTAATGTTATTCTCCCACTTCTTTCTTGGTCTACTTACTGGGTGTTATCCCTCTGGATTTCCTACAAGAAGTTTCCATGCCCATTTTTCATTCCCCATTTGCGCTACATGTCTTGCCCATTGTAAGTCTATGAAACTTAAACTGTTCTTTTTACATCCGGTTTCCCACGAAGATCGTATATCTCATTGTTATGTCTCTTGTCAACTGTGTGCTTTCCCTCTGAATTTCCTAGAATCAGTTTCCATTCCCCTCCTCCGTTCCCCATTTGTTCAACATTTCTTGCAGTTTTACTGTAATGTAGTTTCCTCCGTAACAATGTTCTATGCCTAATAAGAATCAATACTAACAAAATTCATATCAAATTCCGTTGAGGTGAATAGTCATAAGTAGAGTCCGGATGTTAGGCACTTAAAAAATTAAAAATAGGCAGGCAATAGGCACTAAAATCATTAATATAGGCACTAAAAAATTCAAAATAGGCTCTTAAAAAAGACTACAACATACATTTTTACAGCCTTGCGTAAAGAATATAAACATATGCTATCAATAGCATACGAAGATATCAGAGATGATTTTGGAACTTGTTTTGCCTTTTTTTTTTTTTTTTACAAAGAGCATACGTATGTTTTGCAGATGTATGTGCTGCAAAACATGGTACTTCTTCGCGCAATTCTCAGAAATTTTACACACTTTGCAAAACAATATTGAACCGTCACTTGACAACATTTCCCCACAAAATTCTTTCACGAAATTGGTCAGTTTATCTTACTGCTTACTGTTGTCCGTTCTTATGGCATAGTAAAGCAACTGTTCTAAAGATTTTAAAAAAGCCACATATATTTGTCGCACCACTTTGTCTTTGAAACACCCGTCTGTGAACAAAGACTACAGACTGAATTAAGTGTTATTAACAACAAAAATAATATTGCCAGTCACTTAAAGATTTATATGCATTGATATGTGCCATGCAGTTTGTCCATTTCAGTTAATTTCATTGAAATACTAAGTTAATTTCGATAAAAAATGGCAAATAGGCATTATAAACTGAAATAGGCATTTATAGGCAAAATTAACTTCATGGAGAACAACTCTAGGGTGGTCGGTATGAACTTATATAAAGTCACTTTTACAATATATATATAATAAATAACTGTAGGCATTTTTCCTAACATCCGGTCTCTAGTCATAAGATAAAAACTAAAAATATGTACTTTTTGGCAGGTGCCGTCGTCCTCAACTTTGTTAAAATATTATATTTAAAATATTATATTTAAAATATTATCTGGAGGCCTTTCGGAAGTTAACTTCCATCATCAGCGGGATGAGCTTCTGCTACTAGTTGTTGTTTATGACGATGTAGAATCCAAGTGTCAGTTTCTGCTACAGACAATTGGAGTCTACATCATCATAAACAACAACCAGTAACAGAAGCTCATTCTACTGATGATGGAAGTTAACTTCCGAAAGGCCTCCAGATAATATTTTAAATATAATATTTTAACAAAGTTGAGGACGACGGCACCTGCCAAAAAGGTACATATTTTAAGTTATCTTATGACTAATAAGAATGAACTAACTGAGTGAAAATTGTTCAGGGAATTGTTCTTCATAATAATAAATTATTACACCTTACTACGTAGTGTAGTAGTTAAGGCACTGCGCTACAAGCCGGAAGGTCGAGGGTTCAAGTCCTGGTGGGTCAGGATTTTTAAACTGACCCGAACCTTCTGGCGGCACTATGGCCCTGGGGTCCACTCAGCCTCTAACGGAAATGAGTACCGGGCGCTTGTTCTGGGGGTAAAGGCGGCCGTCACGCAGGGCTGAGAACCCGGCTGACATCAAGTGCCGATTGTCTAGAAAAAGTGGGAGCCTTAACCTCCTACTCCCCAAGGACCTCCCGAGGCCTGTAGTGGGACTATGTTAAAAAAATGTGGAAGGTATTGTCATATTCCCTATTTGGTACTGTAAATTTTCACAACTTTTTTTATGGAGCGTATTAAAAAAAGGCATATATAAGTTGAACTCCACGATGCGACAGCCCTAGGTGGCCCTTGCTACTGGCCTCACATTCAAATGTGTTAATCACATGGGTGGACGATCATCCAGCAAGTATACGGGAGTCATGTGATCAGCACATCGGATCACCCAATACCTAATTTTCTTAACCTGGAGCCACTATTTATTGTAGCTTCCCAAATTCTTCACCATATTGGTTGGGAACCGATACCACAGCGGCTGAAGTAGCATGAAAAAATGTATTCTCCCATGGGGAATCGAACCAACCCGAGTCTCGTAGCTCTGCGCCAAGGAATGATGTCTTAAACCGCTTGGCTACTGCGCCGGACGATTTTGTCTTACTTACTTACTCACTGGCACTATCGAACCCGTAGGTTCATGACCGCGCGGACATAAGCTCTCCATACAACCCTATCCTGAGCTATTGTTTTCCAATCATTCCCTGTATAATCTACTTCCCTCAAATCATAGTTAATGTTATTCTCCCACCTCATTCTTGGTCTACCAACTGGGCGTTTTCCCTCTGGCTTTCGTACAAGAAGCTTCCATGCAAGTCTTTCATTCCCATACGTGCCACATGTCCTGCCCATCGCAGTTTACGAGACTTAACTGTTCTTATTATATCTGGCTTCCTATAAAGACTATATGTAGTTCATTGTTATGTAGTCTTCTCCATTCACCTGTCTGTTTCTGTTCATCTCTCTTTGGTCCAAAAATTTTCCTAAGTACTTTATTCTCAAATACTTGTAATCTCCTTTTCCTCCGTTAAAGTAAGAGTCCATGTTTCGCATCCATATAATATAACTGGTAGAATAATAGTTTTATATATTTTCAGTTTAACGTTTTTTGAAAGGAGTTGGGACATCAAGAGTCTCTGCAATGCATAATAGTACGCATTTCCAGAATTGAGACTATTTTTAATTTCTTTGTGCATCTCATTCCTATTTGTGATCATTGTTCCTAGGTATTTGAATTCAGCCACTTCCTCAAAATTTCCCTCATTTGTCATTAGCTGTCCATTTCCATTATATAATGTATTTCTACGTGTGACTATATATTTAGTTTTATTGATATTTACTTATATACATATTTTCATGTCTTATATACATATGTCCACCGCTGTGGTCTCGAGGTAGCGTGCTGCCTTGTCACGCAGCGGGCCCGGGTTCGATCCCCGGTCGGGGCAGTTTTTCTGGGTGAGGTTTTTATCGGGGTTTTTCCTCACCTATAAGACAAATGTCAGGAAAACTTTAAGGCCCAAACGGCCTCCGAAATCATATGGCTATCATTATCACCTTATCATCCTTATCATTATCATCCTTACCATTATCATCCTTCAGAAAACCGGTGTGGAAAGCAACGGGAAGCTACTACACCTACAATTCCCTAGTAAAGCTGTAAGCATAGCATGAAAATGCTATGATTGCAGTGAAGGATCTGCCTTCGGGCAGAATTACAATGGATGGATATACATATTTAATCAAACACGTATTTTAAAAAATGCACGTCGGTACAAATGTGTTCAACACGCGCTAGAGATATTACAGTGAATGGGTGTTGAGGCGTGATTCATCTGCTCGTCTACACAGTTTCTGTGCGTATTGCATTCTTTTATTAAAAATGTACTGGCAAGCGAACGTGACCTTGTGTCTGAATTCTACCACAGTTTTCTTAATGTTTACTTGAAGTTAAAAAATACATCCTATTTTATTTAAACATTTTTTTTTCTAAGAATAGGAAAGCGACGCACTGTCACGTTTATTTTTCATAATGTGGACAACGCCCTAAACCCCCCCCCCCGCTCTTTGTTCCTATGGTGCAATATACGTAATATGGTGCAATACACTGTACTTAAAGCTCTCTTTCTTTTTCTCTCTAGCTTAGTTTAATCTCTACCTTTATAAGTAATTTTACATGGCCCACGCCATCCGAGGCTTACAGAATAATACTTGTAACTCACATTTAAATAAGTAAATAAATTAAATAATGAATTTTAAACACAGATTATACTCTCTTCGACTTACCTTGCTATACTTACTTACTTACTGGCACTATCGAACCCGTAAGTTCATGGCCGCGCGGACATAAGCTCTCCATACATCCCTATCCTGAGCTAATGCTTTCCAATTATTCCCTGTATAATCTGCTTCCCTCAAATCATAGTTAATGTTGTTCTCCCACCTCATTCTTGGTCTACCAACTGGGCGTTTTCCCTCTGGCTTTCCTACAAGAAGCTTCCATGCACGTCTTTCATTCCCCATACGCGCAACATGTCCTGCCCATCGCAGTCTACGAGACTTAACTGTTCTTATTACCTTGCTATAGGACAATAAAATGATAAACTATCGAAAAACTTGAATGAGTGAGTGGAGGATTCGAAAACCGGTTAAAAAAGGTCCTTACATATTGCAATACAGAGTGTAAATATATCTTTCTCTTTCTTTTCAGCATGAGACAAGATAAAGAAGATGAGTCACCGAAGACATACCGGTACCCTACATCAACATTTCTGTAACGTTTCAAATACTAATTTTCACTATTGAACCCATTAAATAAATATTTTCAACTATAACTTACCAATGCGAAAATTGTGGTTAGTAGAACTGATGGAGTGCTCTGCAGCGTCTGGTATCCGTCTCCAGGTAATGTGATCGCAAGGCACTGCCTTCTCTATGTGTGCAGACGAGAGCAAAGCAAGCAAGGCCTATGTTATGGTAGAGGTTTATGGAGACTTCGATTGAAAAAAAAAAAAACGCGTTGAACATGCAGTTCTGCAAGCGCTAGGTAGTGGTATACTGTTAGCTGTGAAAAATATGTATAAAAAACCTCACTTCTTCCGTATCTCATTTGCAGAAGTGTAATAAAGGACTTACCTTTCATGAGAAATTGAGCGGGCGTACTAGTTCTGAATCGCTGCCTTCGCTGTTTTACACTAACGTTGTTTCAAGTTATTCATACCTTTAACATCGTTGTATTTATCTCTACTTATAAATTATGAATGCGGTGCATACGTATATTGCTAAATAATAAAAATGAGTTGCACTTCCGCAATATCAGGAGAAAATGCAGAAATGTCGTAAGATAACTTGTGGCATTGGATAAAAAATAACACGTGAATTAATTTTCCTCAATTTGCTGTCTCATGCTTCGTTGTATATAGTTTGTTCTTTAGCAATAAAACAATTTCATAAATATAAAAGAACAATAAATTAAATGTATCGCTTCTTGCAAAAAGGGTCTCAGTCCAATTTTTTTATACTTCGTGGCACTACGGTCCTTGGTGTATCTTGGTCGCCTCACATATTTCCTTCCATTCACATCTATCTGATGTTCTTTTCCTCCATATTATTTTTTTTATTTCCTTTTTTTGTCAAATCCTTTTCCACCTTGTCCTATGTCTTCCTCATTCCCTCCTTCCGACAGGTTATCTTTTCTAGCATCTTCTTCTTTCGACTTTTTATTATCTGGCATTCTAGAAACACGCCGTAACTACCTTATTCGTCAAGATTTCAAGATTGAAACTAAATACAAGTTCATAAATCAGCTAACTCTTTATTTAATATAGTCTATTTTTATGACATTTATATTTGCATGTTCCGCGTGTCTTTCCTAGATTACTGCTTGTAGAAACCTTCGCTATTCTAGCACAAATGACAGTCCATGAATCTTGAACTGAAGAAATCATTACTAATTAGGTAATTACATAATCTGGTGGTATCGTATCCCTGGGTTCGACTGAGCCGTAACTGAAATGAGTACCAGACACTTGTGGGGTCCCGGTGGGGTCAGGATTATAAAAACTGACCCAAACATTCTGGTGGCACCATGGCCCTGGGGTCGATTCAGCCTCTAACGGAAATTAGTACCAGACGCCTGTTCTGGGGGTAAAGGCGGCCGTCACACAGGGCTGACAAAGTGTCGATTGTCTAAAAAAGTGAAAGACTTAACCTCCTTCTACCCCAAGGATCTCATATGGCCTGTAGTGGGATCACTTTACATTTACACTTCTTCTGGGAGTAAAGGAGACCGTCACGTACGGCTGATAACTCGGCTGATATCTCGTACCGATTGTCTAAAAAAGTGGAAGTCCTTGTCTTCCACTACCCCAAGGGTCTCGCAAGGCAAGTAGTACAGGCTTATAAATACTTCTCGGTTAACTTCAATTACATATTGTGTTACTGATATGTATATTGGCATTTTCTCTGCGATTAACAAAGTGGATTAGAGCCGAGGAACCGACTTGGCTTGTAGGCCAAGGAACTTTTAGGCTTGTTGCACCATGGAAAATTTTTGTTTTTTTTTTTTTTTTTTTCAATTTTAAAACTAAATTGCCTTAAAATTAAAACAGAATGCTGAACTATGGAGTCATTTCAAATGGTAACATTCACTGAAAAGGTAACATTAATTGAATCGCTGACTTAATAAATAATAGTTTTAAAAAAACTAAAACAACACGCTTTATTAGAAAACCGAACTAAAAAATGAAAAATGATTTTTATTTCGAACACGCTTGCGATAAAATTAAAGTGGTCAACAAAAAAATCATCTCCCACACATATAGAATAAAACTAGAGTTATCTACAAAAATAATAATTTTACCATCAAAATCGTGTGGTGCTCTATATCAATTAATATATTTGATATTAAACAGATACTGGTAAAAGTAAAGTCTCTAAGAAGAAAACGTAAAAACCATAAAAAGCAACCCACGTTTTTGATGGTAAAATTATTATTTTTTGTAGATAACTCTAGTTTTATTCTAGATGTGTTGGAGATGATTTTTTTGTTGACCTCTTTAATTTTATCGCAAGCGTGTTGAAAATTAAAATTATTTTTAATTTTTTAGTTCGTTTTCTAATAAAGCGTGTTGTTTTAGTTTTTTAAACTATTATATATTTTTTTATTTTTTAGTTTGGTTTCCTAATAAAGCGTGTTTAGTTTTTTAAACTATTATTTATTTTTTAATTTTTAGTTTAATTGATTGTCATAAACCGGAATCCCATGAAAATTTAATTGCTTACGATATTTTTAGTGTCTAGGCACGAATATAATTATATATTTATTATTATTATTATTATTATTATTATCTAACATTATTATTATTATTATATCTTCTAAAAAATCATCCGGGCTGGATTTGAACCAGCGACCTATGGATTACTAAAATTATATACCACTACAGTCCACCACTCTATCACTGAGCTCCAGAGGATATAATATTAATTTCTTACAACGATGGACAAAAAATTCGATAAGTTCGCAACCTATTATATATTATATATTATATATAATATATTATTTATGAAATTATTGTATTGCCATTGGTCCTTTACAAGTATACAAAGTTCCAAGTCGATACAATGTTTTTAAGTGGGTGAAAATCTTGATGAAAGATTCCGTTACATAGATAGGTACAGGTCAAGCTAATATACGTAAAGCGTGTAAAAAGGGAAGAAACTCCAGGTGCCCTACTTTTGATAAAACCTTAAAAAACTACATTACTTCTTATAGCTTATTCTGACAAATTTTTTACCAATTACAATCACCTAATAATACTATATCATCAGCATAAACTAACAGCTTTTTAATAATACCACTAAGTTGTAAGCATCTTCATCCTCTGAGGACTTTATTTAAATAATTTTCCTGTGAGCAGAAATGTAGCAGCGTTACAATCTCCAATGTATTTCGGAGATTGAAGGTGTTTGAATCTAACAAAGTACGTATACATACTTCGTAAGTGGTCGCCTCTTGTACTTACTTACTCTTATGCTGTGGTTTATCTACGACGCAACGCGCCAGCGCAAAAATTGCTCCCCATGTATTTAAATGGAGGTGGTTTATCTACAACGCAAATTGCTGGCGCAAAAAAATTTGCGTTGACATGTCGCGTCGTGTTTTGGAATCTCTTGAATCCAGGACGCAATTTGCCAGCGCAAACAAAGAATATAGAAGATATTACCCGTACTCATTGGTGTAATTGCTAAAAACAAACTAAGATTTTATAACAAAATGTCGGAAATACAGTACTTGTTTTATAACTTTCCAATTTTAACGACGAAAGTTAGATAGTTTTGTTGCAAATCATCGAGTTCTATATATGTTTTATACAATATGAGCATGAAGGAGTACAGAGATGTACAGAAAAAAGTTATTGTGGCTTGAACTTAGTCAAGAGATAAATAAAAGCTGTTACTTTTTCTGTCTTTACTAATGTTTCGAACTATTTTAATCGTTTTGCAACGACACTTGAAACTGTTAAATGAAGAATTTTAATATGTTTATCTATGTACACAAATTATGATGTTTCCTCTCAATTTATTTTCAAAGTTCTTTATTAGAATTGAAATTGGCATACGTGAACGCTCATAAAATTAAATCCACCAGATGGCAGGACATATGTGTGAATGACCAACATTTGCATTTAATTCCAAACCATTTTTAAGAAATAAATGTTCAATCACTTCATTTTGTTAGATTCCGATGGGTCCAGTTTAGTGTACATCAGATTAATTTATAGTTTACTAAATAGTATGTAGTAATTTATTTTATTAGGTTATGCAGGGACAGGTTTGTATACATTAATTTTTGTAAACACATTTGGAAATTTATTATGAACGTTGGTCATTTTGATTTTCCATATATGTGGTGCCATCTGGCGACAATTCCATAAACATATGCGCTGTAACGTATGCGCTCCATGCTGAACCAGCATCACGCCGAGCGAAACGCGAATTCGCGTCACGTCGGGCGCGACACGCTGTATAATAAAACGTAGCATTACTTACTCACTGGCACTATCGAACCCGTAGGTTCATGGCCGCGCGGACATAAGCTCTCCATACATCCCTATCCTGAGCTAATCCTTGCCAATCATTCCCTGTATAATCTCTTGTAATGTATCACATTAACAAACTACAAGTGAATACCCAGATGTTATCAAATGGTACATACAAATTATACATATAAACTATTATTAATACAGTGTGTCCACAAAATCCTGCTACCAAAACAATGTAACTTAGCTCGTAAGCTATTTGAGATAGAGACATACAGTTTTTTGCAACGTATTCTACAGAGTGATTCAGAAATATGGTTATACATATGATCGCATTTTGTGACGAAAATATTATTATTAAGGGAAATATGATGGTTACCATTGGAAAGGGAATCCTTCAAATTACAACAATAGAACAAAACAAAAATCACTGCCCACGTACAGTTTGGCGGGTTGAATTTTGTGGGCTAGCGTCGAACGCCTCCACCATTCTCTTCGTTGTTTCTGCATCCTTGCTAATGCGAGGCCTTCCAGGAGGTTTGATTTTCTGCATCCTTCCCGTTTCCAGCAGTCGTTTTCTCCACTTCCCCACAGTCGACGGCTGCAATGCTACGTTAAACTCACGTCTTGCCCGTCTTGCAGCCTCACGATCATTAGCATACGTTATTGCCCATGCAGCAATTGTAATTTGCTGTTGCATATTCAATGCCATGTTGACTAATGACGTAAGTTCTACACTGTTTTGTTTTGTTGCATTGTTGTAATTAGAATAAGTGCCTTTCCAACGGTAATTTCATATTTCCTGTAACGGTAATATTTTTATCATACAACGCGATCGAACGTATAGCCATATTTATGATTCACCCCGTACACTTCTCAAAGTTTTGTTTACTTTTGTTGCAGAATGTGATTTAAACGACAATGACACCACATGAAAATACCCAGTGTGTATGGTGGTATGCTGAGTCTGGAAAATCACCAGTACCCTCATATCCGAATGTTATGGCGGTTAACATGTCCAGACACACAAAATTCGCTTCATCAGAGAACATCACCCTCTGAAGGTACTCATTGTCTTCGTCAATTGAGTTCAGCATGGAATCAGCAAATTCCGCACGCCGAGGGAAGTCAGTTGGCAGCGACGCTTGTGTAATTTGCAGCCGCTTATGAACGGCTTTACGAATGGTTGATTTTTATAAATGCAGTTCCCGTGAAGCACGACGAACCGATTTTTGAGGTCTGATTTGAAATCCAAGTTGCCCATTGTCGATAGTTTCTTGGATCACACCCGGTCGTCCACTCCTGGCAAGTCCATTACACTGCCAGTCGCTAGAATTTTCTCGGCTCATCTAATTATGGATGATTTGGATGGAGGATTTCTTCCATATTGCGGCGGAAATTTCGCTGAACAGTTACAGGTGATATGCCAGACTCAACATACCATCATACACATTGGGCCATTTTCTGTGGTGTCGTCATCCTTACTTACTTACTGGCACTATGGAACCTGTAGGTTCACGGACATAAGCTCTCCATGCATCCCTATCCTGAGCTAATGCTTTCCAATCATTCCCTGTATAATCTACTTCCCTCAAATCATAGTTAATGTTATTCTCCCACCTCATTCTTGGTCTACCAACTGGGCGTTTTCCTTCTGGCTTTCCTATAAGAAGCTTCCATGCAAGTCTTTCATTACGTGCCACATGTCCTGCCCATCGCAGTTTACGAGACTTAACTGTTCTTATTACATCTGGCTTCCTATAAAGACCATGTAGTTCATTGTTATGTAGTCTTCTCCATTCACCTGTTTGTTCATCTCTCTTTGGTCCAAACATTTTTCCTAAGTACTTTATTCTCAAATATTTGCAATCTCCTTTCCTTCCTTAAAGTAAGAGTCCATGTTTCGCATCCATATAATATAACTGGTAGAATAATAGTTTTATATATTTTCAGCTTAACGTTTTTTGAAAGGAGTTGGGACGTCAAGTGTCTCTGCAATGCATAATAGCACGCATTTCCAGAATTGAGCCTATGTTTAATTTCTTTGTGCATCTCATTCCTATTTGTGATTATTGTTCTGAGGTATTTGAATTCAGCTACTTCCTCAAAATTTCCCTCATTTGTCATCAGCTGTCCATTTCCATTATATAATGAATTTCTACGTGCGACCATATATTAAGTTTTATTGATATTTACTTCCAGTCCTAATTTCTTAGTGTTACTCAATAGTGTGTGCGTGTTGTCCTTTAGTATCTCCTCGCTATCGGCCAATAATACTACATTATCATAAGTAATGCCACGAGTGATTTCCAAATTATCGATAAATTCACGACTCACGAAGTGGAGGAGTGAATTTATCTAGAGAATTTGGAAATCAAGAGTGGCATTTGTTAGGACTATTTAACGAATAAAATAAAGCTGTTTACTCACAAATCATTATTTAACTACAGTTATTTAAAAATATTTTATATTTAAAGTAAACGGTGATGTTTGAAAACTAATGAGAAACGATAGGTTAGCCTACGCTTCTACTGCTTCTTTTGTTTATCACTGCAACCAGATCATACTATTTATTGCCAAAGGAACGCAATATTGTAAGAATGCTCTCTAGTGGAGAAAAAATGAAACACATCAATCTGTATATTAATTCATTTTTGAATGTCGTATACATTTAAGAAAGTGCAAACAGTGGTTTCTTTTTTTGGTGGTATAATCAATTGCTACAAATGTTGACATGTAAGCACTATTATATACAATCTGGTAGCCGTATTTGTTATAGGCTCAGTCACTGCAAAATAACGGTCAGACCTGTTCAGAATATTAAAAAGGAGGAGCTTTGCTTAATATATGATAATCCTAACGTTGATAATTATTTCGTGAAACACGTCTCTGATTGGTTGTAATACAGAAATCATTGAACGTGATTGGTCATTGACTCCCATTTGGGCATGAGTTAAATAGTCAGCATAAACTAACAGCTTATTAATACCATTGAGTTGTAAGCCTTCCTCATTCTCTAAAGACTTAATTGCATGCTCTAGTACAAAATTAAATAGTAGAGGAGATAGTGTATATCCTTGCTTCAACCCATTCTGGATTTCAAAGTGTCAGAAAACTGTTTGCCTACACGCACCCTATTCTTTGTGCCATTTAGACACATTCGTATAAGTCTAAGTAACTTTTTAGGAATTCCGAACTCCAGCAGGATACTATATAACTTCTCCCTCTTAATTGAATCGTATGTGGTGTCGTCATTGTCGTTTAAATCACAATCTGTTACAAATGTAAACAAAACTTTTAGAGATGTAGAATACGTTGCAAAAAACCGCATGTATCTATCTCAAATAGTTTACGAGCTAAGTTATATTGTTTTGGTGTTAGGACTTTGTGGACATTCTGTACTAATGAAAACTGCAGATATGAAAGGGCCTTTATTTGTTAATGAAAACAATGCAAGTTTTATTTATTGCTAGATGTCCACTTTAACAGAGAACTCCGCAATTTTAACAGAGATCATGCGTGACTGTGAGTGCTACTTACCTGCTCACAACTTGGAAAATTATTTAAATAATATAAACACACAAAAATAAAAATAGTAATACAATTTTACAGAACATGACAACAATGATTGCCTATCTATCTACAATGGCGTAACAACCAAATTTTGGAAATTAGTTTCTCCTTTGTGAGGAGTTACTAGACCAAGTTAATTTAATTACGCTTATTTCCCTAAAGATGTCACGAATGGCATGCGGTCAACATACCGACCCAATGAGATAACTATTTATTTATTCATCCTGGTGGAGTTAAGGCCATATGGCCTTTTCTTCCACTCGCCACAACAAATATATGTTACATTCATATACACAAATCACAATATTATTAGATACTAAACGATTATCTAACCAAAGTGAACAATAATAAAAATAAGGGCTAATAATACAATACATTTAAAGGTAATTGAAATTAAAACTAATAAAATAATCTATACACAAAGGAAGAACAGCTCGAATATACTATAGGCCTACATAAAAAATACAAAGGAAACAATAAACGGTATTAATTCATCAATTAGTTATATATTGGCCTATATAAGACATCAGATAGAAATATGTATGCTAACAAACTCAATGGCACTATCGAACCCGTAGGTTCATGGTCGCGCGGACATAAGCTCTCCATACATCCCTATCCTGAGGTAATGCTTTCCAATCATTCCCTGTATAATCTACTTCCCTCAAATCATAGTTAATGTCATACTTCCGCCTCATTCATGGTCTACGAACTCTGGTTTTCCTACCAGAAGCTTCCACGCACGTCTTTCATTCCCCATTCGTGCCACATGTCCTGCCCATCGCAGAACTGTTGGGACTGTTTTATATTATTTGACATCAGTTTTGTTAGAATCCACAGGTGGTTCTTGAGTGCTTCTCCTTGTAAATTTCGTTGCGAAAATTCGAATAATGTTGCCACTGGGATTTTTAAATTCTCACTTCAAATGAATACCCCCCCCCACTCCTAATGGTCCAATCCTGCTGTTCAACTAAATGGAACTTAAGTCTGGTTCCAAATAAAATTGTGTCCGCTAGGCGTTAACCTTATTTATTTGTCATAGTCGTTTTCGTTGTCACAAGTAGGATCCATGGACATTTGTAAAGTTTTTCAGAAATATTTTCGTGAGAACAATCTCAATAGCTACATTCCTTCAGAATTCACTCAAAAAAGGCTATTCTATGCCACTGTGTCACCTTTCAATATTCGATCGGAGAACAGGTGACTGCTAGGTCATGTTCGTCAATGAGACGACTTAGGGCAAGACATTCAACGACCTATAAATTGGTAAAAAAATGCAAAAACAATGCATTTATGGCCTAAAAAATACAAAAAATGACCAATAAAATAAAAAATGAATAACAAGTTAAGAATTACCAATAAAAATACTATTTATTAGATTACATAAAATTTAACTTCCATCCAAAGTAATTCTGCCCGAGGGCAGGTCCTTCACTGCAATCATAGCATTTCCATGCTATGCTTGCAGCTTTACTAGGGAATTGTAGGTGTGGTAGCTTCCCGTTGCTTTCCACACCGGTGAAAGATGATGATGATGATGATGATGATGATGATGATGATAAGGGTGAGGATGAGGATGATGGCCATATGATTTCGGGGACCGTTTGGGCCTTAAAGTTTTTCTGACATTTGTCTTACAGGTGAGGAAATACCCCGATAAAAACCTCACCCAGAAAAACTGCCGCGACCGGGGATCGAACCCGGGCCCGCTGCGAAATTTAACTTAACATCAAAATATTAAAATGGAAGTATTTAAAAAAACATATTAGGGTACCTTTGATTGCAGAAAATCCATTTCAATTATACAGTGCACTTTTACAACAATTTTTAATTGCAGTTAACAATCAAAATAAGGGTAGAAGCTAGCATGAGCTCTAAGAAACTGAATAAAATTCCTAGAAGTGGGCAAGTTCATTATGCACATACCTTGAAAAATATGGGTAGTAGTTAGCAAAACATCTACTTAATTCCAAGAAAAGATATTGACAAGAAAAATACTGAATTATAATAAAAATCTCAAATCAAATACAAATAATGTCACAGCCTTCCGGAAAAGTGTAAACAAATGCTCAAATTGACCTAAAAATTGCCAAAAAATTACCTATCCCTAGAAAAGTTAAGAAAATGCAAAAAAAAAGCCCTAACGAATTGCTTTTATTTAATCCGTTTTTCAATGACATACATTTTCATATATGCAAGCAATGTTTCAACCTTCGTAAGAAAAAGATGCAAAATCATTAATTGCCTTGTCCTAGGATGACACATGTTCTGTTAGACCCAATTGCCAACATGTCTACTCATTTATAACAGGATTCTATCCTATGAGTCCTCCTACATCAGTGGACAAGTTAGGGTGAGTAAATGGGCAAGTTAGTAAACCAAATTAGTTTGGAGTTCACTAGTTTGTTAGTGGGTTTTTGTGATAAGTTGATAACACTGTCTCAGCAACGACTAATACATATTTTACATAGCAGATACACTGATTTTGGGTTATTTTGATTTCAACTTATTTCATTCTAAGGAATTTTTCACATTTTCAGGGGAAAAAATCACCAGTATACAGGTGTTTTCTAAATTAGACCGACAAAGTTTGGGAGCAGATATATTAACCTCGTTGAAGCATATTTTGTTAGGAACCTATATGCTGAGACGCTTCGTTTCAGTGCTAGAGGGATCTTACAGAAAGGGATTGGAGGAACGGATAAAACTCGCCTTTCAGTACAAGAGAGGTTTGTCATTACTACTATCGCTTGGTTTGTTTATTGTCGTAGCTCAATAGCATTTTTTATTTTTTTCCTCCCTTCATTGTTTTTACCCTTATTGTTTTTCCTTTTTGTTAACTTTGTTTCATTCTCACATGTGACACATAGGACAAGGACAGACACCACACACCATCACAAGGTGGGAGATTTAAAATTCCCTACCCTCGCCAGGAATGACACGGTTCCCCGGAGTGGAAGGTAGGAACAATCTACCGACTACGCCACGGCGACGGACTGTATGAATTACAACAAGTTTTGTTTACATCCATTGGTAAGATTTGTTTGTTATCTGTAGTTCGGAACACTGGATGGTGGGTTAACTTCATTCAGTACTGCTGTAGCCTACATACTGTACCGTACAGTTCAATGTGGTCTTAGCTTGTTTTAGCTCTGAATATCAGGACGCAGCAATGGTTTTCAACAAAACGGGGCACCACCTCACTTTGGGAATGAAGTCGTGTTCATCTGACAGCTACTGGCGCTCGTTGGATAAGTAGGAGTGGGCCCACTGCCTAGCCTGATCTGACCTGCCTAGATTTCTTTTTGTGGGGCTACATGAAGGCAATGGTTTATGAAACCGATATTCACTCTGAAGAAGATCTTGTAGCACGCATTGTCAGCGCAGCAACTGAAATAAGGGAGACTCCTAGCATCTTTGGAAGGGTACGACAAAGTATGGCACGTCGCATGCACTGTTTTTCTGGATTGTCACTGGACGTGTGTTCCAGCACTTGTTGTGATGGGCAATATACTAGATTCATCCTGACAGTGCAGCACTTGGAGTTAGTTTTTTTTAAATTACGTATTTTATGTTTTGCTTTTCTGTGAAGTATTTGGATTAACCGCGCAGAATTATGTGACACAGAATGACTTGTTATTTGCACGTACCTACTTCCTTCTATCTCTTCCTCTAAGACCCCTCTTGCACTGAAACGAAGCGTCATATCCTATAGGTTCCTTAACAAAGTATGCTTAAATGAAGATTAACTATCTGTTCCCAAAGTTTGTCGGTTTAATTTAGAAACACCCTGTACATTTTTCTCAGGTTATTTTTGACATATTAAATAATAAATTGTGTTTATTTTTCGTTCTTTTTTAATTTGTATTTATGTAGGTGGCATGGTGAAACAAACTAGTAATAGTTTCGATCTTGCTATCTACAAACTATTTCTGTGAATTATATAAATTACAGTCAAATAGCATTTGATTTATTATTTATCTCATAATCGACGCATAATGCCGCCTTTTATCTACAAATAATAAATGTTTCACCTATAGCCAACAAGCTACTAGAATTAAAATATAAAATTATGAAATATTTACCTAAAAGTTTCGTCTCCTCAACTTACGGATAATTTATCTGTAGCGCTTTCGGGACTAGTCCCATCATCAGCAGGATTCAATACTGTTCCACTGAAAATCTGGTAGAGGGGGTTACAAGTACTGGGTGCGTTTTCATTTATCAGATAGTCGTTGTAGTTAACTGCCTTCGAAATTTCTATCTCCTCGAGTACCGTTTATCTTAGATGGATTATTTTCTCTGTGCATTATTGTCAGGGTGTTTTCAATATCTAACATACGATGTCCTTCATGGGTAACGTGTTTTGCATAGCTTGATTTTCCTTCTGCGTGAATAAAGTCTCGAAGATGTACTCGAGGAGATAGAAATTTTTAAGGCAGTTAACAATAATGACCATCTGATAAATGAAAAAGCAAGCAGTACATGTAACCCCCACTACCAGATCTTCAGCGGAACACCAGTTTTGAATCCTGCTGATAATGGGACTAGTCACGAAAGCGGTACAGATAAATAATATTTAAGTTGAGGAGACGAACCTTTTAGGTAAATATTTCATAATTTTTAATTTTAATTTTGAATAATACCTCATTATACAGAAATCAGAGGATGATTTACAAAGAGCCATCTACATGTTGAATCAATTAGGACTCTATTATAATCTCAAAGTCTCAACTCAAAAACTAAAATTATGGCTTTTCAGGGCAAAGTGCCAGTCAGAGCAAAAATATTATTCAATAATGAAATAATAGAACAGATAGCACACCTTAACTATCTTGGTTCAGATATAACATATAGCTACGATTGGGATATAACATAATAAATTAAACCGATATCAAGATGCGTGGCACCATAAGAAGAACCCTCCGAAAGACACGAAGAGAAACTCAGCTCAGGTTTTATAAAATTAAGAGTGGTCTCTGTTCTTTTATATGGATCTGAATCTTGGGTACTGTACAAAAAAAAAGATATCTCCACACATTCAAGCCACTGAAAGGAAATTTTTAAGATCCGTAAGAGGCTTTTACACGCATGGATAGATTACACAATGAATCAATAAGAAAAGAACTGGAGATATTTTCAATGTCGATAAACTAGAAGAGCACAAATACCAATGGAAAGCACATTTAGATCAGAATGGACAATACAAGATAGCCCAAAAAGATCAACACCTAACAAACCACATGGTAACAAAGATCTTTGGGACGGCGCAGGGAAACGAATGGACTTGAGACCGGAACTGGTCGCATTGACCTAATCCTGGAAAGAAGAAGAAGAAGAAGAAGAATGAGGAGGAGGAGAAGAAGAAGAAGAAAAAGAATGAGGAGGAGGAGGAGAAGAAGAAGAAAAAAAGAATGAGGAGGAGGAGGAGAAGAAGAAGAAGAAGAAGAAGAAGAAGGCCTCAATGGAACTTTATCATGAATTTTATTAATGTTAAGCTACTAGAAGTTGCTGAATAAAGTTATATAATGTTTCATTATGCAGTTATTATCCAGTTCAGGGTCGCCTGTCTTCTCAGCTTTTCCTTTAGTATTTAGAGGTTAAATTATTACATAAAATGATAATCTTTCCTCTTATACTGTGTGTGTATGAAACATATTTACTTATGAGTAGGAATCTCGTGTAGTGAAGAATAAAAAGAACTCGCAATAACTATGATGAAAGTAACAATTAAATTGTACCTGTTAGTAGGTGCCGTCGTCCTCAACTTTGTTAAAATATTGTATATACAATTAAAAAAATTGAGGACGACGGCACCTACTAACAGATACAATTTAATTTTAACTTTCATCATATGACTTCACCACAACGGAAATTGATATGAATTTTATTAGTATTGATTCGCAATAACTAACTCATTGGCATTTTCCAACCCAGAGGTCAATGCCCGCGAGAACATAACCTCTTCATACATCCCTATTCCTGTGTTTGTTTCCAATCATTCCCTGTATAATTCGTCTTCTTCTTCTTCTTAAACATAATTTGTATGATTTTCATCCTGTTTTTTTCCAAAATCACTCCTCGGAGAAAGACTATTGGATGTGCATTCACTGTCTATCCATCTCTTGGCTGGTCTTCCTCTTGTTCTTCTCCCGTCCATTGGTCTATCTTCTTTAGCTCTTTTTGCAAGCCGGTTTTTTCCCATTCTTTCTATATGACCCTTCCAATATTTTTGTCTATCTATAATACATTTGGTTATGTCTTGAATATGGCATTTGTCCCTAATTTCTGTGTTGTGTATTTTATCAAACAATGTTTTCTCCTGAATAATTCACCTCCCTTAAATTATGGTTAATGATATTCTCCCACCTCATTCTTGTCTTACCTACTGCGCGCTTAAATTCCCCCTTTAGCCCACATGTCATGCACATAGCAGTCTACGAGACTTTCTTGTTGAGGTTTCCGTGCCTTTCTTTCATTCCCCATTTGGGCTACATGTCCGGCACATTGGAGTCTGTAAGACCTAACTCTTCTAACTACGCCTAGTTTCCCATAAAGATAATGTAACTCATTGTTGGCAGTCTTCTCCATTCATCTCTCTGTTTGTCTCTCTTTGAACTAATTTTGCTGCCCCTAGCAGTCTATGAGACTGTTCTTGTTAAAGTTTCCATCCTATTTGGGCCACATGTCAGGTCCATTAGAGTCTATAAGACCTTAAGTCTAGTTTTTCATAAAGACTAACTCCAAATGGGAGTCAATGACCAATCACATTTCAGTGATTTTGTATTTACAAGCAATCACAGTCCTGTTTCGCCTCGAATTTATCAACCGAAGTTTATCATAATAAAGAAAGTTCCTCCTTTTTAACATTCTTAATAGGTCATAGCATTATTTTGCAGCGACCAAGAAATACGGCTACCAGATTGTATACATAGTGCATGAATGTCAGCAGATAGTGCATGCGGAAGATAATATAGTAAGAAAACATTTGTAGCATTTGATTATGGGAGCACGCCATAGCGTAGTGGTTAAGGTACTGCGCTACAAGTCGGAAGGTCAAGGGTTCAAGTCCCGGTAGGGTCAGGATTTTTAAACTGACCAAAACCTTCTGTGCGGCACTATGGCCCTGGGGTCGACGGAAATGAGTACCAGACGCCTGTTCTGAGGGTAAAGGCGGCCGTCACGCAGGGCTGACATCAAGTGCCGATTGTCTAGAAAAAGTGGGAGTCTTAACCTCCTACTACCCCAAGGACCTCCCGAGGCCTGTAGTGGGATTACTTTACTTTACTAGCATTTTATTACACCACAAAAAAAAAAAAAAGAAACCACTGTTTGCACTTTGTTTGCACTTTCTTCAACGAATTATTTTCCAGGAAATGACGTTGCAGAAAAATATAATTGACATTTTACATCATAGAATATCAGAAATTAATTAATACCTATAATGTTGATTATAAATTTCTCCACTAGGGTGCATTCTTACAATATTGCGATCCTTGGACAATAAATAATATGATCTGGTTGCAGTGGTGAACAAAAGAAGCAAATGAAGCGTAGCAATTGTTTCTCATTTGTTTTCAAACATCGCCGTTTACATTGTCGAATATGTAAATATTTTAAAATAAACTATTAGTTAAAATAAGTATTTGTGAGTAAACAACCAGATTTTATTCGTTAAATAGTCCTAACAAATGCCACTCTTGATTTCCAAATTCTCTACATAAATTCACTCCTCACTTCAATTTGGAAATCACTCGTGGCATTACTTATGATAATGTACCTCATTGTTGTGTAGTTTCTCCATTCAACTCTCTGTTCGTCTCTCTTTGATCTAATTCTGTCCCTAAAAGCTTTATTCTCAAATACTCGTATTTTTTATCCTCCCTTAAATTAAGAGGCCACGTTTGGCATCCATTTTTATAGCTGGAAGAATATCCGATTTATATATCTTCAGATTACCTTTTTTTAGGGACCCGAAATGCTGATGATGTCACGCTTATACCGACACAATGATTGTCAACCTCGGCGATTGACACAATTTGATATGAGGCAAGCAGTCGATTGGAAGGTCAACGACCTTCTACGCCTGCCGCATCATGTTATAGTAACTAACTCACAGGGACTATCGAGCCCGTAGGTTCATGCCCGCACGGATATAAACTTTCCATACATCCCTATCCTGAGCTAATATTTTTCCAATCATCCCCTGTATAATCTACTTGCATCAAATCATGATTAATATTATACTCCCATTTCATTCTTAGTCTACCAACTGGGCTTTTTTCCTCTGATTTCCCTACAAGAAGCTTCCAGCACCTCTTTCATTCCCTATTCGTACCACATGTCCTGTTCGTCATAGTCTTACTTACTGGCACTATCGAATCCGTAGGTTCATGACCGCGTGGACATAAGCTCTCCATATGTCCCTGTCCTGAGCTAATGCTTCCATTCATTACCTGTATAATTTACTTCCCTCAAATCATAGTAAATGTTATTCTCCCACCTCATTCTTGATATACTAAATGGGCGTTTTCCCTCTGGTTTTCCTACAAGAAGCTTCCAAGCACGTGTTTCATTCCATATTCTTGCCACATGTCCTGCCCATCATAGTCTTGCACTATCGAACTCGTAGGTTCATGGACGCGCGGACTTAAGCTCTCCATATATCCCTATCCTGAGCTAATGCTTTCCATTCATTCCCGTATAATTTACTTCCCTCAAATCATAGTAAATGTTATTCTTCCACCTCATTCTTGGTCTACCAACTGGGCGTTTTCCCTCTGGTTTTCCTACGAGAAGTATCAATGCACGTCTTGCATTGCCCATTCATGCCACATGTCCTGCCCAACGCAGTCTACAAAACGTTACTGTTCTTATTATATCTGGCTTCCTATAAAGACCATGCTATTATGTAAGTCTTCTCCATTCACCTGTCTGTTCATCTCTCTTTGGTCCAAAAGTTTTCCTAAGAACTTTATTCTAAAATACCCCTAATCTCCTTTCCTCCCTTAAAATAGGAGTCCATGTTTCACATCTATACAGTCTATGAGACTTATTTGTTCTCATATTTGGTTTCCATACAGATCATGTAGCTCACTGTTATGTATTAATAGTGGTTTATGATCAGGACTAAAAAGGATCTTAATAAATGTAACATTTAGTCTGCGAGTTCCACAAGCCATAGAATTAACGTTCGGGACAAATACAATTGTAATTTGTATCCTTGATTTTCGTTGGTTTAGAATTTACACTCCAAAATACAGTAAAACTTGTTTAATCCGTAACGTGAATAATGCTGAAATCTGTCCAATGTGAACAAATTTATTGGTCCCGGCGAAGTGATAGTAATTTTACGTGTATTTATTTTTCATAAAACGGTATCTGCCCAACGCGGAAACGGAAGGATATTTCTACACAATTAATGAAAATATGTTACAAAGCGGAAAGACAGAGAGAGAAATAAATTAGTTTCCACCTCATTGAATTCCCTTTAGGCCAAAAAAAAAAAAAACAATAAGGAATGATTCCTGTCGCCGGGTGAAGTATAGATTCTACCTGTACCTGAAATTTTCTTTCCGCCTCACTGTACACCCGTTATGCGAAATACAGATACTTGTCTTACAAATAACTTTGTACTGAAAAATCTTAAATTAGTTTAAGTTCTGAGACCGAACTTTCACAGGTAGCGCTCTGAATTTACGGAATAAAGATGGCTGAAACGTATGTATAATTCTCATTAAGAGAAAAAGTGAAAGTGATTGAAGATAAATCTCCAAATTTCCGGACCGATGCTCCAAAGTCAAGCTCTAGGTCTTGCTAAATCCCTAGAGAATAATTATATCAAGGCATCTTCAGGTTGGCTGGACAGTTTTAAAAGACGACACAATGTAGTGTGGAATGAAATTTGCGGGGAATCGAAGGATGTGGACGAAAGTGTAGTTAGTGAGCGAAAACCGAAAATACATACTTGAATTTCATGATTTGTGCCTAAGAGACATTTTTAATGCTGTCGAAATGGGACTGTTTTTTTTTTTCGCGCGTTACAGTCGAAGTCGCTCATACATGCTGTACCTCACTTTTTACGGCAGCGGAACTACAATTAATCCACGTAAAAAGATATTTTACGGCCCTCTATAATCTAATATTATTAATAAGTTGTAGTTTTTATAATGCGAAATTTTGTCCAATTTTATTTGAAAAAAAAATTTGCCCCATGCGATTCCGCTTTGTTCAAGATTTACTGCATATTATTTCGTGGTAATGGTGCAATGATAGCCAGAAACCATTGCATAATTTAAAGAGCGTAACTATCAAGCAAGATAACATTAGTTGACAGGTTATTTATAACAAGATTGCAATCAAAATACTTGCTCAGAATCGAGTATATGAATTCTGATATTTTTATTTAAATTATCAAGTATGACATTGCAGTAATACTCTTACTCTACGTTTGAAGGACAATGACGTGAAATCATCCGATGTTACGTAACAGTACAGTCAGAACAAACATTTTATTTCTGAATATGCAGAAACACAAGTAATAATTGGGGTGATACGTTCTTACAAACGCAATGTAGCCGAAATGCCGATAAAGGCTTGTATCCTTGCATTTTAATTTTTACTATCAGTAAACCACTTTTTAATGTGTTTCAAAAGTATGACACAATTTAAAATTGGCTTAAAAACCGAGAATTATACCAAAATGCTATACACGTTCACACATATAAATAATGCAACTAATTCACTGGCTCTATCGAACCCGTATATTCATGGCCATGCGGACTAAAGCTCTCCATACGTCTCTATCCTGAGCTAATGTTTTCCAATCATCCCCTGTATAATCGACTTCCCTCAAATCATGGATAATGTTATTCTCCCACCTCATTATTGTTCTACCAACTGGGCGTTTTCCCTCTGTTTTTCCTACAAGAAGCTTCAATGCATCCCTTTCATCCCCCTTACGTGCCACATCTCCTGCCCATCGCAGCCTAATTTCAAAATACTAAAAATCACCACCTGTAGTCATAATCCACGTGCCTTTATTTATTCATTCGTGAATTAGGGAATAAAATCAGATAATTCCAAGATTTCCACCGATATGGGTTGTAACTACCAAATTCTGCGGAAGCGAATTTAAAGAATTAAAATGAATGCTAGATTTTTGTTATTTATATATTCCACGAATGGGGAAAGAAAGACGTGCATGGAAGCTTCTTGCAGGAAAACCAGAGGGAAAACGCCCAGTTGGTAGACCAAGAATGAGGTGGGAGATTAACATTAACTATGATTTGAGAGAAGTAGATAATACAGCGGATGATTGGAAAACATTGGTTCAGGATAGGGATATATGGAGAACTTATGTCCGCGCGGCCATGTACCTACGGGTACCATAGTGTCAGTAAGTTAGTTAGTTAGTTAGTTATTCTTCCCCAACTTCTTCACTAAGTTGTTGATATACTACTAACAAGGGTGTGGGGAGAAGCATCGCCTAATTAATTCACATTTTGCCAGATAAAATAACATAACTTACTTTTTAAAGTTATATATAGTTTAGTGGGTCAGTAACCCATTCTTTTCCAAACATCAGCAATTATATACGATATACTATCATTAACTGCCTTTCAAAGAAGCTATTTACAGTTTGCCAGCTTAGATCAGCGTTATCAGCGGTTCCCAACATTTTTTAACTTGAACGCAGCACAATCTTTCATCTTACATACTTCTCCTTCTTCTTTAGTTTAACCGGCGGGGTTGTACAAGACCAGCCTTTTACTTATGAGACTTATGCCATTTTTATGCAATTTAAAGTATTTAAAATTGTTAATGATACCATTTATCTGCGAGTATTTATCATCGTCTAATTACGTGAACGTATTACGAAATGAAGTAGTGGAAATGTGATTTTACGTTGAAACCGTCAGACATGTTGAATTTTTCATAAAATAACTGTGAAGAAGAGGTAATTTATTTTATGCATTAAATCACATTTAAAATGCAAGAAACCTAAAAGCTAACCTAACCTAATTCAATTACTGTAACCTAAATCAATTACTTTAACCTAGGTGAATCCCATGGAATGCTCTTATTATTATTTTACACGGTTAAATAAGTAAAAGTTAAATTCGGACATAATTTGTTGAGTGTGGTAATCGGTGGTTTATCGCTGGTTAATAATAAGTAGAATTGCGCACAAATGTGCATTATCGCTAGTTTGAAGTGTGGTAATCGGTGGTTTATCGCTGGTTGGAAGTTTGGCAATCGGTGATCTATCGCTGGTTAGAAGTGTGGTAATCGGTGATTTATCGCTGGTTAGAAGTGTGGTAAACGGTGATTTATCGCTGGTTAGAAGTGTGGTAATCGGTGATTTATCGCTGGTTAGAAGTGTGGTAATCGGTGATTTATCGCTGGTTAGAAGTGTGGTAATCGGTGATTTATCGCTGGTTAGAAGTGTGGTAAACGGTGATTATCGCTGGTTAGAAGTGTGGTAATCGGTGATTTATCGCTGGTTAGAAGTGTGGTAATCGGTGATTTATCGCTGGTTAGAGTGTGGTAATCGGTGATTTATCGCTGGTTAGAAGTGTGGTAATCGGTGATTTATCGCTGGTTAGAAGTGTGGTAATGCGGTGATTTATCGCTGTGTAGAAGTGTGGTAATCGGTGATTTATCGCTGGTTAGAAGTGTGGTAATCGGTGATTTATCGCTGGTTAGAAGTGTGGTAATCGGTGGTGTATCGCTGGTTAGAAGTGTGGTAATCGGTGGTTTATCGCTGGTTAGAAGTGTGGTAATCGGTGGATTATCGCTGGTTAGAAGTGTGGTAATCGGTGGATTATCGCTGGTTAGAAGTGTGGTAATCGGTGGTATATCGCTGGTTAAGACGGCCATTATGAATTAATGTTGAAACCTTTATGGTCATGACAGGAAATAGACCCACTTTATTTTCATATTTACGAGCAAAATAAAGAAATTATAATTACTTCCAGCAGGTAAATACATTTGATATAATATTTTATTAATATTTCATGCAATTAGGCACTGCAAAAGTGGGTAAATCAAAAGCTGGTCATCTCCCACCCGACCAGTTTAACCTTTCGCCTTATAGGTACATTTAAGTGACACACGCTCCCCAGGCTTTACAGTGGGTCAACCTGCCGGGAGAGGGAATTTAACTATGCATTACGTACATACTTTTTGACCACACAAGGACATGGAGAGTCTCATTGAATAGGCGATCAGCTCAGTTCAAGGCCTCCCCCGAGACAACACAACATTAAGACGAAATACACCATTCATGCTAAACAAGGCGAATATGATAATAATGATTATGATGGCCAGATGATTTCCGGGATCGTTTGGGCCTTAAAGTTTCCTAACTTTTGTCTTACAGGTGAGGAAAAATAAAAAAGAAAACCTCACCTAGGAAAATTATCCAGACCGTGGATCGAACCCGGGCTCGCTGCGCGACAAGGCAGCACGCTACCTCGAGACCACAGCGGTGAACCACCTTACATTCTATTCCAATTTTTAAAAAAAATGTATTACTGTATTTGTAAGTTTATGATGTACATGAATTGTAATTTAATGAGATAAAACAATTACAATGCAATATAAGCATAATGTTTAACGTTTTGGAATTTGTTTACATGGACTACTTATACTTAACTCATGCCCCAAATGGGAGTCAATAACCAATCACATTTCAATGAATTTTGTTTTACAACCAATCACAGTCGTGTTTCACCTCGATATTTATCAACTTAAGTTTATCATATTAAAGAGAGATCCTCCTTTTTAATATTCTGAATAGGTCAGAGCATTATTTTGCAGTGACTGACTCTCTAAGAAATACTTTGAATACAGCAATTTATATACAATATTCCATCCATCCATAGTAATTCTGCCCGGGATCAACTGTTACAGTACTATAAATTAATCAATTACGCTGATCAACAAAATTTTTGTCTCATGTGTACCAATAGTTGTACTTAATGCAGTGTTTTCAAATATGTATTCGGAATTTCTCCATCGCCCACAGTTTTTTTTATTTAAATTTCAATTAATGGGTTTAAGTAATTATTTTTAATAAATGTTTTTTTGTCCATTTGTCCATCGTAAAATAAAACGGGGAACACTTCCATCACGAGATTTCAGCTATGGATAAGTGATATCAAGGCAAATGGAATCCTAATATGCTGGCCGACTATTCATTGTTGGATCATCAAGAGGGATGCTCAACAGGCGAAATATAGCAGAAAATTGTCATTTCTTACTTTCTAGGTGAGTCCGAATGTTCGAATATTGTGTAGTTACGAATGTAAAAAATATTAAAGTGTTTGATATAAATGCCTGTCTCTCGGAAACCTTGCGTGATGGAGAAAATCCGATATCATATTTGAATTCAGGAGAAAAAATACTATCAGAATCACATAGGCTATGTTTCTTTCTGAGACAAAAAAAAAGTTTATTTTTTGTTGCTCAGTGTTATCTTTTGTAAACTAGAGGAAGCTTCAAAATAAAATAACTCCTATAATATATATATATATATATATATATCATATTTGCCTTCATTGCCATATTGTCAAAAATATATTTATCATATCTATATATATATATTATATATATATATATATATATAGTTTTTGACAAAGTAATTACGGGAAGATGCTAGTGAAGTACTTTGTTGTGGTGTGTAGCAATGTATGGTGCAGAGGATTTGGTTCATTACGACGGAATGAGGAAAAGCGACTGGAAGCTTTTAAGATATGGATATGGAGAAGAATGGAGAAGAATGGAGCGTATAAAATGGACAGACAAAATAAAACATAAAGATGTGCTAGACAAAATGGGTGAAGGAAGAACAAAGCTTGAACTCATAAAGAAGAGGAAAAGAAATTGGATTGGCCACTGGCTAAGAACAAACTGCCTGCTGATGGATGCCCTAGAAGGAATGGTCAATGAAAGAATGTTAGAGGCAGAAAAAGACGTCAGACGATAGAGCGGAGAGACAATATTTAAAAAAATGGTTTTTGTGCGGATACAAAAAGGGAGGCTGAGTTAAGAAAAGAGTAGAGAATGCTGAGTTTGCAGTGAAAGACCTCCTATTGGGCAGAACACAATGTCTGTATGTATTAAGCTAACTGGTTCTAACGAACCAGTAGGTTCATGGCCGCGCGGACATAAGCTCTCCATACTTCTCTATCCTGAGCTAATGTTTTCCAATCATCTCCTGTAAAATCTACTTCCTTCAAAGAATGCTTAATGTTATTCATCCACCTCATTCTTTGTCTACTAAAAGGGCGTGTTCCCTCTCGTTTTCCTACAAGAAGCTTCCATGCCCCTATTGCATTCTCCATTCGTGCCACATGTCTTCCCAATGCAGTCTACGTGACTTAACTGTTCTTTATGTAACTGGTTTCCTATAAAGATGATGTAGCCCACTGTTATGTAGTCTTCTCCATTCACCTGTCCATCTCTCTTTACTCCAACAATTTTCTTAAGAACTTTATTATCAAATACTCGTAATCTTTTCTCTTCACTTAAAGTAAGAGTCCACGTTTCGCATCCATATAAATGGGAGAAAAAGAGTTTTGTATATTCTTCAGTTCAACGTTTTTTGAGAACAGTTGGGATGACATGAGTCCCTGTAATACACAATTGCATGTATTTTCAGAATTGAGTGTATTATTTTCTTTGTGCATCTCATTCCTATTTGTAATTACACTGGTCAACATGATTTTTGCCTCATGAGTACCAATAGTTGCACTTAACGCAGTTTTTTTTCGTGTTTTCAAATATCTATTCGGAATTTCTCCATCACCCACAGTGTTTTTATTTCAATTTCAATTAATGGGTTTAAATAGTTATTTTTTAATAAACGTTTTTTCGTCCATTTGTCCATTGTAAAATGGGGAACACTTTCATCGGGAGATTTCAGCTATGGAAAAGAGATATCAAGGCAAATTGAATCCTAATATGCTGGCAGATTATTGTTGGACCATTAAGAGGGATGCTCCACAGGCAAAATACAGCAGAAAATCGTCATTTCTTACTTTCTAGGTGAGTCCGAATATTCGAATATTGTGTAGTTACGAGGGTAGAAAATATTAAAATGTTTGAAATTATAAATTCCTGTCTCTCGAAAACCTTGCGTGATGGAGAAAAACCAAAATAATATTTGAATTCAGGAGAAAAAATTCTATCAGAATTGCATATTTTTCTTTCTGAGACAAAAAAGTTTATTTTTTGTTGCTCAGTGTTATTGTTTCCAGATGTTTGATTCAATCATTTCTTCAAAATTTCCCTCATTTGTCATTAACTGCCTCTTTCTATTATATATTGTATATCTACTGTGTGTACATATATTTAGTGCTTATTGATGTTCACTTCCAGTCCCAATTTCTTAGCGTTACTCAGTAGAGTGTTTTATCAGGGTAGGGGGTATAATCTAGGAGATTTGAGATGAATATCACACAAAATACTAAAATTTAAAAAATCAACCTCATATATATTCCAGGGATTGGGCTGTATGAGCCACGTTTAAGTCTTACAGGATGTAGGACGACAGACCGTTTGTAAATATATTTGAATGAGAAACACAATAAGGCACGCGAAAGAATGGTAGATGGGAGGACGACAGGCAAACATAGATACTGTCGAAATGAGATTATCAGAACTGATATACAATTGCTTACTGAAAATAAACACCGTGCTAATTTCCACAACAATCGATTTCCATTTTATAGCTAAAACATATGCTATGTGCCTATGCCAGTGCGATAAAAACCAGGGTATATGCAATTAAGTCTGCAAGTAGTTCAAACTTTCGCCACAAGAACGCGCCTACCTATCAAAAACTGTGATAAGGTCAATTATTTTCTGCTTTTCTCTGAAAACCGGTCCGTCGCCGTGGCGTGGTCGGTAGAGTCCCTACCTTCCACTCCGGCGACCCGGGTTCGATTCCCGGCGGGGAAAGGGATTTTTAATCTCCTCCTTGGGTCTGGGTGTGTGTCTTGTCCTTGTGTCTATATGTGAGGATAACAGAAAAATAACAAAAAAAAAAAGAAGGTAAAACCGAAGAGGTAAGAAAAAGAAGAAAAACAGTGAAAAACGAAAAGAGGGGAAAAAATAAATAAATTTTGGCTCTTATTCTTATTTTGGTTCGTATTCAGTCTATAATTATTAGGAAATCGTCAAATATGTGACTCGCAAATTTTTCTGATTTGTAAGCTACAAAACACCGAAGGACGTTTCACCAAATTACTTTTACATATATTCCACAGTAATTCTACACGAGGGCAGGTCTCTGACTGCAATCATGGCATTTGCATGCTATGTTTTGCAGCTTTTCAAGGTAGCTTCCCGTTTCTTTCCACACCGGTGAAGGATGATGATGATGATGATGATGATGATGATGATGATAAGGATGGCCGGATGATTTTCGAGGACAGTTGGGCCCTAAGCTTCCTGGCATTTGTCTTACAGGTGAGGGAAAACCCAGAAAAAAACCTCACCCAGGAGCCTGTCCCCACCGGGAATCGAAACCGGACCCACTGCGTGACAAGGCAGCACGCTACCGCGAGACCACAGCGGTGGACTAATAAATTAAATTAAATAATACAATAAATTCATTTATTTCAATTATATTAAAGTTCTTTATTACAGTTTCAGTCACTAAAATAGTTTTTTTTATGTTACTTTCTGAATAGTCCTCTTATTTCGTTAATAAATATTCTTCTAACTACGTTCACTAAACAGTCTTTTAATTTCGTTCACTAAATAGTATATTAATTTCATTCACTAAATAGTAATTCAGTTTCGTTCGCTAAATAGTATTTTAATTTCGTTCGCTAAATAGTATTTTAATTTCGTTCGCTAAATAGTATTTTAATTTCGTTCGCTAAATAGTATTTTAATTTCGTTCGCTAAATAGTATTTTAATTTCGTTCGCTAAATAGTATTTTAATTTCGTTCGCTAAATAGTATTTTAATTTCGTTCGCTAAATAGTATTTTAATTTCGTTCGCTAAATAGTATTTTAATTTCGTTCGCTAAATAGTATTTTAATTTCGTTCGCTAAATAGTATTTTAATTTCGTTCACTAAATAGTATTTTAATTTCGTTCACTAAATAGTATTTTAATTTCGTTCACTAAATAGTATTTTAATTTCGTTCACTAAATAGTATTTTAATTTCGTTCACTAAATAGTATTTTAATTTCGTTCACTAAATAGTATTTTGATTTCGTTCACTAAATAGTATTTTGATTTCGTACTCTAAATAGTATTTCAATTTCGTACAGTAAATAGTATTTTAATTTCGTACAGTAAATAGTATTTTAATCTCGTTCACTAAATAGTATTTTAATTTCGTACAGTAAATAGTATTTTAATTTCGTTCACTAAATAGTATTTTAATTTCGTTCACTAAATAGTATTTTAATTTCGTTCACTAAATAGTATTTTAATTTCGTTCACTAAATAGTATTTTAATTTCGTTCACTAAATAGTATTTTAATTTCGTTCACTAAATAGTATTTTAATTTCGTTCACTAAATAGTATTTTAATTTCGTTCACTAAATAGTATTTTAATTTCGTTCACTAAATAGTATTTTAATTTCGTTCACTAAATAGTATTTTAATTTCGTTCACTAAATAGTATTTTAATTTCGTTCACTAAATAGTATTTTAATTTCGTTCAATAACTAGTATTTTAATTTCGTTCATAGATAGTATTTTAAATTTCGTACACTAAATAGTATTTTAATTTCGTACACTAAATAGTATTTTAATTTCGTTCACTAAATAGTATTTTAATTTCGTTCACTAAATAGTATTTTAATTTCGTTCATTAAATAGTATTTTAATTTCGTTCAATAAATAGTATTTTAATTTCGTTCAATAAATAGTATTTAATTTCGTACACTAAATAGTATTTTAATTTCGTACACTAAATAGTATTTTAATTTCGTTCACTAAATAGTTATTTTAATTTCGTTCACTAAATAGTATTTTAATTTCGTTCATTAAATAGTATTTTAATTTCGTTCAATAAATAGTATTTTAATTTCGTTCAATAAATAGTATTTTAATTTCGTACACTAAATAGTATTTTAATTCGTACACTAAATAGTATTTTAATTTCGTTCACTAAATACGTATTTTAATTTCGTTCACTAAATAGTATTTTAATTTCGTTCACTAAATAGTATTTTAATTTCGTTCACTAAATAGTATTTTAATTTCGTTCAATAAATAGTATTTTAATTTCGTTCAATAAATAGTATTTTAATTTCGTACACTAAATAGTATTTTAATTTCGTACACTAAATAGTATTTTAATTTCGTTCACTAAATAGTATTTTAATTTCGTTCACTAAATAGTATTTTAATTTCGTTCACTAAATAGTATTTTAATTTCGTTCAATAAATAGTATTTTAATTTCGTTCAATAAATAGTATTTTAATTTCGTTCAATAAATAGTATTTTAATTTCGTACACTAAATAGTATTTTAATTTCGTACACTAAATAGTATTTTAATTTCGTTCACTAATTAGTATTTTAATTTCGTTCACTAAATTGTCTTTCTTTAACAACCGACAAGATGAAAACTCTCGTGGTTTTGATTTTCAAAATTTTCATTCGGGCTTACTTTATTTCTGTTGTTTAAAATAAGATTAGCGAAAATTAAATTTTTGAAGACCTATAACTAGATATGGGGAAATGGAAAGCAATATACGTGATTGTGAATACCAAAACATTCAGAAAATAATACTATAGTACCTAACATAGAAAAAGAAGGCGAAGAAGGAAATAAGAAAAATTAGGCAGGTTATGTAGCTCAAAGTGGTAACAGTACAAATACTTTAATTTTTTATTGGGAAAGGCTTGCGGGAAGATCACATAGAACAGTAGGGTATGGGAAAAAGAGAATAATATTTCTAACAATGTTATTCGTATAATCTGTATAATCTACTTCCCTCAAAACATGGTTAACGTTATTCTCTCACCTCATTCTTGGTCTACCAACTGTGCGTTTTCCCTCTGGTTTTCCTAAAAAAAAGTTTCAATGCTCCTCTTTCAATCTCCATTCGTGCCACATGCCCTGCCCATCGCAGGTCTAGAGACTTAACTCTTCTTATTATATCTGGTTTCCTACAAAGATCATGTAGCTCACAATTATATAGTATTCTCCATTTCCCTGTCTCTTTGGTCCAAGATTTTTCCTAAGAACTTTATTCTCAAATACTAGCAATTTTTTCTCCTCCCTTAAAGTGAGAGACCATGTTTCGCTTTCAAATAACAGATAGAATAACAGATTTAAACATATTCAGTTTAACGTTTTTTGAGAGGAGTTGTAGATGACAAGAGTCCTTGTAATACTTAATATCATGCATTTCCAGAATTGACTCTATGTTTAATTTCATTCTGCATTTCATATGTAGTCCACGGCTGTGGTCTCGAGGTAGCGTGCTGCCTTGTCACGCAGCGGGCCCAGGTTTGATTCCCGGTCGGGACAGGCTCCTGGGTGAGGTTTTTTTCGGGGTTTTTCCTCACCTATAAGACAAATGTCAGGAAGCTTAGGGCCCAACGGTCCCCGAAACTCATCCTGGCATCATTATCATCCTTCACCGGTGTGGAAAGCAACGGGAATATTATACCTATAGTTCCCTAGTAAAGTTGCAAAGCATGAAAATGCTATGATTGTAGTGAAAACCCTGCCCTTGGGCAGAATTACTATGGATGGATGGATCTCATTGGTATTTGTAATGAACGTCTCTAGGTGTTTGAATTCAACCACTGCTTCAAAATTTACCTCATTTATCATTAACTGTCCATATTCGTAATTTAATATATACTATTTTTTGTTATTATTACTGCTATTACTATTATTATTATTATTACTACTGTTAATATTATTATTATTATTATTATTATTATTATTATTATTATTATTATTATTTTCTATTTAAACTTAATATTATTATTATTATTATTCTTTATTATTATTATTATTATTATTATTATACCTTACGTATTTTTACTCAACTGGCCTATAGATATCGAACTCGTAGGTTCATGGCGCCACGGAACGACATAAGCTCTCCATACATTTCTATCCTGAGCTTAATGCTTTCCAATCATTACCTGTTTAATCTACTTCCGTCAAATCATAGTAAGTTGTTGTTCTACACACCTCAACTCTTGGTCTACCAAAACTGGGCGTTTTCCCTCTGGCTTTCCTACAAGAAGCTTCCATGCACGTCTTTCATTTCCCCATACGCGCACAAAAAACTGCCTTACTAATCGCAGTCTACGAGACTTAACTGTTTCTTATTATATCTGGATTCCTATAAAAGACAGCAGTTCATTGTAATGTAGTCTTCTCCATTCACCTGTCTGTTTATCTCTCTTTGGTCAAAAATTGTTCTAAGATACTTTATTCTCAAACTACTCGTAATCTCCTTTTCCTCCCTTAAAGTAAGAGTCCATGTTTCGCACCCATATAATAAACTGGTTAGAATAATAGTTTTATAATTTTCGCTCTTCTTCTTAAAGTTTTTTTGAAAGGAGTTGGGACATCAAAAGTCTCCTGCAATTCATAATAGAATGCATTTCCAGAATTTAAGCCTCTCTATGTTTAATTTCATTTGTGGCGTCTCATTCCTCATTTGTGATTTTGTTCCTAGGTATTTGAATTCAGCCAAATTCCTCCAAAATTTCCATCATTTGTCATTAGCTGGTCAATTTCCATTATACAGGGTGGACCGCTCGAAGGACCTTATTTCAATTGCTTGTTACTGGCCAACGGTTTTGAAGATCGAAACTTAAACACTTTATATACCAGCAAAACTACCAAGTTTGATATCAGATCACCCATTCTCTCATGCGCCCCAGCAGTCATGGACGATATCAAAGCATGAATTTTCTTTGGCCAAGTACGGTGAGTATTCTTCTGGATGTTCTCAATAGCCTCTATGATGCGCCACGATATCACGAAGGTCTTTGACTGGGTGTTGTACTTTATCTTTGACATAGCCCAGAGAAAGAAATCTGGTGGCGTAAATCGGGAATCTCGGTGGCCACGGCTTTGGTCCTCCCCTACCAATCCAACGGCCAGGAACTGTTTGTCCAATTTCGACGAACTTCATTGGACCAGGGGGGGAGGGCACCATCTTGCTGGAAAGATGTTAGTCTGCATTTGTTCATTTGTGGAAAGAAGAACTGTCCAGCTGTCAGATTGTGGTACCACGACCAGTTTCTCGGCGAAAAAAACGGTCCATGACCTTATATTGACAACCGCCACCAAACATCTCTTCCGGCATCACGAATGCTTTGATGCGTGAGGATTCTCCGATCCCCAGAGCCGCACATTATGCCGGTTACTTTGCTGACAAATGGAAGTGCTTCGTTGTCGAGAAGAAAAAGCTTGGTCATGAAGTCAGATCAGCGCCGAGACGGTCCAGCATCGATTGGCGAATTCATCGTTTCTGCATGTATTTTTCGGCTCCATACGTTTGCACTAACTGCATTTATATTCGTGCATTTGAGCGTTGTGGACAATCCGTTGTAATTTCGATTTTGGTATTTGAAGTTCCCTCGAGCTCTCTTAGGACTTCGGGGCTTCGCTAAATGCGGCTGGAACATTGCTACATTTCATTCGGATGCTCTGCGACCACCACCATGCTCTTCAACACGATCCTGTAGTAATAATGTATCACGCCACTTCTTTATGCTTTAGCAGTTGGCATCACGGTTTAAAACACACGCAACTCCCTTTGAACTCTAATGATGATTTAAACTCCGATACCACAAAACAGCTTGCGCTTTCATCTGCGGGTCGCCATTTTCACAAACATTAACTAAGAAGAGAAGCGTATCTTTGTGCCATCTCCGACATGATTCGAAACTTGGTGATTTTTCTGTACTTATGAACGTTGTTTAGTTTTTATCTTCATCCGTTTCCTTTACAAGTATTGTCATTTTGTCCTTAGCGGTCCACCCTTTATATTGAATTTCTTACGTGTGGGATTTTATATTTTTTTATTGTATTTATTGCCAGCCCCATTTCTAGTGTTACTCAATAGGTCGGATTGTTCGTTAGTCTCCTTGCTATCTGCCAGTAGTACCACTATCTGCATAAACTAACAGCTTTATTATACCATTCAGTTGTAGCCTTCCTTATTCTCTAAAGATTAATGGCATGCTCTAGTACAAAATTAAATAGTTAGGGAGGATAGTGCATTTCCGCTTTAACCCTTTTCTGGATTTCAAAAGTGTCTGCAAAGTGTTTGCCTACACGACCCTACTCTTTGTCCCTATTTAGACACATTCGTATTAGGTCTAATAACTTTTTGGGGAATTCCAAACTCCTGGCAGGATACTATTATAACTTCTCCCTCTTAATTGAATCCTTGCTTTTTTTGAAGTCTAATATGAGTTGATGTACAGTACCATTAATTCCCATTCTTTTCTAAAATCTGTCTTATACTAAAAATCTGATCTGTTTGTTGACCGTTTTCTCTAAATGCCATTGATGATCCCTTAGAATGTCATCAATATAGGGCGAAGTCTGCCTTCTCGTTTTATATATTTGTTGTATTTTTTGTACGATGGTGGAAAGTAATGAGATGCCCCTATGTTTTTTGCCAATCAGTTTATCTCCTCTATAAATTGGTACGATAATTGATTCTTTCATCATCTGGAAGAGCTCTTTTTCCCAAATCATAGTAGCAAACAGCGTATTTGTTCCATCAATTTTTCTCCCCCTGATTTTTCAGTTCTAGGACTTCTGAA